>CABHPH010041755.1:0-13370 GCA_902168325.1 Peromyscus nudipes | reverse complement strand
TAAGGGTATTGAAAAGAAACAGTCTTTTAAATCAATAACTATGAGAGGCCATCCTTTTGGTAACAGAGTAGGCAAAGGAATTCCAGATTGTAGAGAGCCCATTGGCTGAATTACTTTGTTAATTGCTCTAAGGTCTGTTACCATTCTCCATTTACCAGATTTCTTTTTGATAACAAATACAGGAGAATTCCAAGGGCTGGTTGATTTTTCAATATGCTGAGCATTTAACTGCTCTTCTACCAGCTCTTCTAAAGCCTGGAGTTTCTCTGTTGTTAAAGGCCATTGCCGAATGCATACAGGCTTGTCTGTTAACCATTTTAAAGGTAGAGCTGTTGGTGTCTTTGGGAGATCATCAGTTGTTGTGTCCTGTTCTTGTATAATATGGATGGTTGGTGACTACTCAGAATAATGCCTTCTAATATTTCTCTCAGAAACATGTGCTAGTTTATTATTTGTTTCTGAGACTGGAGGGATATTAATCTGAGTATTCCATTGTTGCAACATGTCTCGACCCCACAGGTTCATAGCTATGTTAGCCACATATGGCTTTAATTTTCCTCTCTGCCCTTCTGGACCTATACATTCTAGCCATCTTGCACTCTGTTTTACTTGAGATAATGTCCCAATTCCTAACAGTTGAACATTTACCTCCTGAAGAGGCCAAGTTGGATGCCAAAATTCTGGTGCAATTATGGTAACGTCCGCACCTGTGTCTACCAGACCAGACAACAAAACACCATTAATTTTTATCGTTAATTATGATCTTTGTTCATTAATAGAAGTTTGCCAAAAAATTTTCTTTATGCTTTTTCCTGAATTTTCTATTCTCTCTGTCTCATCATCCTGACCAGGATGATTTATTCCAATAGGCATTTGGTTATTTAATTGCTCTGAGCAGGGATTTCCTCTACGACTGCAGGAAAGGCTTGAACTGGATCTGCTATGGGGGCCTGCATGAGGCCCCTCTGGGAGTTTCCCGAAGACTGAGGCAAAGGATTACCTTGCCTGTCCCTTGTTGATCTACATTCATTGGTCCAGTGTTTTCCCTACCACACCTTCTGCATACTCCAGAAGGAAGGGGCATTCTGTTACCATTGTTCCTTGAAGAAACATTGTTTCTAGGAATGCCCTGTTTATAGTCCCTTTTCAAATGTCCTTGCTTTCCACATCCAAAACATCTAACATTCCTCAAACCTTTTGAAATTGCTTCTCCTACCCACATATCATCATGCTCATGAGCCTCCACATTAACTGTGTCTCTAATCCAATCTTCCAAGGGTGCAGATCTTGCCTTTAATGGCCTGATTTTTCTTTTGCATGCTGCATTCGTGTTCTCAAAGGCCAAAGATTCAATTATTATCTGACTAGCTTCTGAATCAGGGACCATTCTCTTTACTGCTGAAGCCAGTCTTTGTAAAAAATCTGTGAAAGATTCTTTTGGGCCTTGTACAACCTTTGTAAATGACTCAGCTTTTCTTCCTGGTTCCTCAACTCTGTCCCATGCATTCAAGGCTGCCATTCGACATAGAATTAAGGTTTGGACATCATAGAAACATTGTTTTTGTACTGAAGCATATTGGCCTTCTCCAATAAGCTGATCCTGGAAGACTTGTATTCCTTTATCCCTCCATTGTTTTTCTATGTTTTTAGCTTCATCTTTAAAGTACATGTGCCACTGGAGCTTCTGACTTGGCTCCAGAACAGCCTGTGCCAGCTCCCGCCAGTCCTGTGGTGTAATCCTATTATATGTTGACCAAGAGTTTAACATTTGCTTTACATATGGGGAATGCGTGCCATAAGATACTATTGCCTCCTTAAACCTTCGTAAATCCAACATTTCAATTGGAGCCCAAATATTTTGTGTAGTCATTTGATCAGGCAATTGCTGTATGGTTACTGGATGAATTAAGGGTGACTGTGTGAAAACAGGCTTTCTTTCTGTAACCTTATGATCCAATTATGGAACAACTTCACTGTTAATTTCTTCTGTCTGAGTTTTTTCAGGTTTAACAAGTCTTTCTAAAACTGTCATCCTGGCACTTAAATTGAGAATCTTTTTAAATAGTAAAATGAGTATAAACATAGTAATAAACTGCATAATTCGATCAATATTAATCATCTCATACAGTTGTTCCATTGTCAGACTGCCTAAAATTGCAAACAAAGCCCAATTTTCTTCCAATGCACACAGAAAACCCATTTTTTTTTATTGTGGAAAAAATTTCTCTTTTAAATAGTTTCCTTTAAAATATCTGATATGTTAATTGACTTACCAAGTCTGTGCAGAACAGTAGAAATCCGATGGAATTTAAAAACAGTCACCTAGTGTACGAGGTGAATCGAGAGAGAGAGAGAGAGAGAGAGGGAGAGGGAGAGAGAGAGAGAGAGAGAGAGAGAGAGAGAGAGCAAGAAAGCGAGCTACTAAATGCTTAAATCCAGTCACATGTTGCGGCTTGAGCCTAGTCAAGCCTGGGCTGCCAAGCCTGGGCTGCGGCTTCCTTAAGCTCCAACCACTTGCGTTGGCTTTACAGGCAGGGACCCTGTTCAGCAAGGCAGGCCTGAGTTGTTTGTAGCACTGGCTTTAAGCTAACTGCTTGGGGCCTGAGGCCAAGCCGACCTGGGCCCAGGCTAGTGAGCCGGTCACCAGGGCGGGAAACCAGACCTGCTGCCAAGCCAAGTCAAGCGGTTTTTAATGGATTCTTGTCACGTTGGGCGCCAAATGTAGATGTAGCCAACCATCTTATTAAATAAGAAACACAGAGCCAATGTAAAGATAAAAGCCCAAGAGGTCAGAGCTAAGAGCCTTACCCACCTGCTGCCAGCTAGCCTCTTCAGCCAGGAGACCTCTCCGAAAAAGGAGCTACTTCCTGTGCGTTTGTCTTATAAAGACTTCCCATTCTGCCTTCTCATTGGTTGTAAACCCAACCACATGACTGTCTCATCACTGCCTGTCTGTGGTCACTCCAGGTTTTCTATGGTTGGTATTGAGATTAAAGGCGTGTGTCTCCAATGCTGGCTGTATCCTTGAACACACAGAGATCTACCTAGTTCTGCTTACCAAGTGCTGGGATTAAAGGCATGCACCACCACCACCCTGGCTTTCGCTATGGCTTGCTAATAGCTCTGACCCCTAGGCAACTTTATTTATTAACATACAAATAAAATCACATTTCAGTACAAATAAAATACCACTATAACCAGCAGCTTTGTAAGAGTAACAGTGATATTTCCCTGCATGATACTTTTCCATGGGTGCTATGGATAACATGTCTCTGTTACCAATATTTTTTGGAGTTTTACTGTCCCCCCTAAATGCAGGTTTAGAAAGGACACCTGTAAGAAATTGACAGCTGGTTCCCCAGAACTCCCACTCAGATAGAAGCTGTCAAACCCAAGAAGTTTCAGGCATCCCCACTATCAGCTCACATCTCCTGTTCTCTATCTGATCTGTTCAGCAGAAGACTGTGGTCTCCCACCATGGATGTCCAATCCGGGACAACTGGGAAGACACTCACCCACTAGCACTGGGTTCCTGAGACCCATATTTGGTCTGGCAAGAGAGTTAACATTGAGTGTTTGCACTGAAACATGAGCAGGCTCCCCACTTCCAGATGTCTTCTGAGCTGCTGAGACTTCCTGAGGTCCCAAGGCATGGGTGTGAGGTGAATTCACTCTCAGACTAGAATTCTCCCTACCAGTCTTTGCATCTCACCAAGATACAGCACAGATATCAGAAAGGTTGTCATGGCATCTTCCAGTTGCCACAAGTTTGCAGATAGTTGTTCTCCTTCCCAACAGACAGACACAAAGTGGATGGACTGTGTAGAGTGGCTTCTCCTTCATGTCATGAGTATGAATTATTAGCAGCCCCTGGGAAAAAGGAACTGCTCTTCCCAGGAACCTGACTCTTCTATTCCCAGTGCTGTGATGGGTTGGGCTACAGAATACGTGCCTTCTGTCTCTTGGTGGTTCTTTGGTTTTTATTTTTGTCTCTCAGACCGAAACTCTTGAATCTCATTCAAATTATAGACTCCTCCTGCTCCCTCACCTTACTGTGGCCTGAGATTACAAATATAAATCTGATGTGGTCTCTTCTTTCAGAACATCTCCATTGTAACCATCTACATATGCCTGGATGTTCTCAATCTCCTAGAACCAGGACTTAACAGGAAATAAACCTAATGATTTCCTGAGCCAACATTATCTCTAAGGGATTCAGATCTGCTCTTTTTCTCTCAGAGTTTCTTCTTGATTCTCCTTCATTCCTTCAGCCAAACTAAACTAGTGGCCAGTTTCCTACCCTGCCCTGGACAAGCTATAGTGACATGTGAACTTGTTCTGAGGATACAAGAACAATGTCTACTAACCCCAGATGAGACACAAGTGACAGAAACAAAGACAGGACTCCACACTAATCTGGCAGGTGAACCAATGGAATATATTAGGGTTCCTTAGAATCTTATGTACACTCTTTTTTGGTTTCAGTATTTTGTTTTGGTTTTTATTTTTTGATTGGTTTGGTTGGTTGTCTGTTTGAGACAGGGTCTCACTATATACCTCTGGGTGTTCTGGAACACACTATGTATACCAGAAGATATTAACCAACCAGTCCCACCTCCAAACTGTTGAGAACAGTGTAGTCATCTATGTCAAGCAATATTGGAAATGTATCAGTGGTTATATCCCTGTAAAAAAAAGCTTGGCAATGTACTTTTAGCTGTCTTATTTCAGAGTGGTGATGAGAGGTAGCCATTGGGCAACCTGGGTCATCACAATTCAGCCTGCCTAAAGCATCCACATGCTTTCCTGGTCCCTGTGGGTCAGGCAGGTTAAAGATACCCATGGAGTGTCCTGTTCCTCACTGTTTGGGCTCTCTGAAGCAACCACAGGCTCCCTGATGTCAGGTAGCTCAACCATACTAAGACACCCTGGGGCAGCCGAGGTCTTCAGAGTCCAGCCTGCTTAAAGCATCCACAGACCCACTGATGCCATGCTGCTCATGTGGGTAAATGAAACCCACTTGGCAGTGTAGGTCCTCAGAGTGCAGCCTGGCTGAAGCATCCGTAGGCTACCTGATGTCAAGCTGCTCAGGTTGGTGAAAGACACCCACAGGGAAAGCTGGGACCACGTGGGCAAGAAGGCCTGAAGCACCTAAATGATTAAGGAGGGCCAAAGAAACCCTTGGGGCACCCTGGGTTTTCATGGTGCCAATATGATGATGAGCAAGTATATGGTGGTAAAATGTGAGAGGAAGACAGGAGTGGTTCATGTGCTGTGGTGAGAGGCAGTTCTGAAGAGGTGAGAGCTGGGAGGAATAGGAAGATGCTTCTACCAGGACTATGCTAATCTGGATACCCTGTGCTGCCACCCAGGCCAGGATGACATCCAAACCTGGACTGCTGCCTGGAACCACATCTGGGTCTGTGGTCCTATCACAGTTGGGGTCTGTGATGTCCATAGCCCATGGTGTCAGCAAAGGCCACACAAATTCCCAGAGTCTAGGACATATCTTGTGGCCATTTTGGTGTTCAAGGCCATGCTGCCATTGGGTCCATGGCGTCACCTGCACCAGGGCTGCTGATGAGGACCATATCTGGGTCTGTAGTCTTACTACAGCCAGGGTGTGTGTTGATATCCATGGCTCCTGATACCATTCAGGGCAATGCCAATGTCAGGGGTCAGGGTTGCCACATGGGGCCATGTTGGTGTCTGAGGGGTACACTTCCACAGGGGCCATTTTGATCTGAGTTGCCTTGCTACCACCTAGGGCCATGGTTACATCTGAGCCTGGGCTGCTGCTAAGGACCATGTCTGGGTCTGTGGTCCTATCACAGTTGAGGTTTGTGTTGTCCATGGCCCATGGTGCCACCAAAGTCCAAAAGGATGCTCAAGGTCTAGGCCACATCCTATGACCATGTTGATGTCAAAGGGAATTGCTGCTGATGGGGCCATGGTGTCCCCTGCGCCAGGGCTGTTGCTGAGGACCATGTCTGGGTCTATGGCCCTAATGCAGCCAAAGACTTTGTTGATATCTGTGGCTCCTGACACCGTCAAATCAGTGCTGATGCCAGGGGTCAGGGCCACCAACTGTGGCCATGTTTGATTCCTAGGGCCTTGCCGCCATTGGGACCATGCCAGTGCAAGTGGAGTGCACAGCCACATGGGAGCAGGCTTGTCTACTGCTGTGGATCAAGTCTGGGTTTGGGGCCCAACAGCAGCCTGGATCTGGAGTGCTGTTCACAGCTTGTGTTACCACAGTGGGTCACAGGAACCAGGTGATTTGAAATCCTAGTGCCATACTGAGTCAGCTCTGTCCCTCTCTGACCCTGCCATAGCTGGTCCTTCCTCTTGATGGACACTGCAGATCTGAAACTGTCCCCCCATGTGAGAGCTGACCCCAACATTCAGGAGAAATTGCCCCATCACTCACCACAGGCATGGCAGACCTGGCCCTAGTGGTATTGGCCTAGGATTGCTGGCACTGCCCCTTACCTGAGGGTGTGGCCCCAATGTCCCAAACCAACCAGCTCATCTACCATTCAGACCCACATTCTGAGCTCACTCTAACAGCTGTCCCATGCATGACTGCTGAAGTGCTTGAACCTGCAGAACAATCACCACAAGGTCTGCATAACTCAAGTCACAAACAGGCTGTCCAAGAGAAGTTTCTATGAGGGCCCAGTGATGAAGGTAGACCAGAAACCAGAGGCTGGAACCAGACTCATTGCAATGAACATTTTGTGGGTGGGGCTGATTGGACAAACAGGGTACACTGCATGACACACCACAGCTCCTGATGCCACTAGGATGAATGAAGACATGTTGGAAAGATGGAGGAGTCAGGTGGGTATTATGTTTGTTTTGCTTTGCTTTTAGTTTATTTGGGGGAGCATACTGCAGGAGTCAAGGGTGGTTATAGAGGGACTGGGAGATGAGCAGAATTGGGGTGCATGATGAGAAACTTCCAAAAAACAAAAAAGAATTATGTTTTAAAATAAATAAGTAAATTAGCAGAAACCTCACAAAGTGTGTGTGATGAATACTGACTGGTTTGAGAGTGCCATGTTTGGGGGCCATCCTTGTATTTGGTCATTCTTTTCTTTCTGTAATTGGACATGTGCTCACTGTTTTCTGTTGTTGTTGCTGCTGTTGAGTCAAATTCCTTCTTCATAGTAACAATAACATCCTCCCACCAAAAAAAATGTGCACATAGAGCACAATGGAGAATGTAGTGGTTTATAATAAAGGAAAATATCACATGGGACTGAGGAAAAGTAGAGTATAGAGAGAGATTAAGGACCCAAACTTCACTGGTGGGACAATATGTTCCACCACATTATGGAATGAAAAGAAAGGAGGGAAAAATATTCAAATCCACAGCAAGGTAGAAAGAAGACCTTTATTGTGGTGGTAGAAGAGCCAGCTGCCCCAATATTCAGTTCTTTTCTGCACCCAAAATAAATTTATTTCCTGTATCATTTCTCACAAGTGATGCCCAATATTAAACATTGAGTGTTCTTGCAAATAACACAAGAGGTCCTCAAATTTATTTCCCAGATTTGGTCACCAGGCAAGGACTATGGATGTCTCTCTTCTTCACTTCTAGGATGCATTCAAGGTCTTCTCTGAATGTGGCAAACCTCAAACAACAAAATCCCAAGAACTAGGAGGACCAAGCCAGCAATGCCCATCCGGATGAGGTTCTCCACTGTGTGATCCTGGGGCTGTGAGGCTGGAGATTGTGAACAGAGAGATCAGGACCAACCAAAGCCACCACAAGATGACTTAATTTTCACTGTGACAGCTCCCTACCCTGTCTAGAACTTGACCTTCAGGATCCATGCCCTAAGCAGAATTTTCCATCCTCATCTATCATGGCTTCTGACATATTTTGTGGTTGGCTGATGGTCTCAGGCACCCCTGATAAACAAAGATTTTCTGGGTGTGTGCAGTGTTCAAGAGAAGTGATGCTTTTTGTCAAGTTTCATCTTATTTTCTACATTATTCTCATTATATAACATTATGAAAATGTGGGAAGAACTCTTTCTCTGCAGTAGCAGCTTCCTCCTTTTCTTTGGCATGATATCTTCAGCCTGACTATGCTCTGAGTGCAGAACCACTGGTCAGGGCTCTTCTTTGAAACAGAGTTTATCTGATTACAAAGCTCAGATGGAAAAATGTCATTCCCACTTCACAGTATAGGAGCCTTCCAATGCTCCCAGCTCAGTCTGCAGTATAGAAGCCTGGAAGAAAATACCGCTCCTAGGAAATTAACCTGCACTAATTCAACAGCTGAGAACCCAAGTTCTAGCCACATAGTCTTATTCTCAGGGTCCCTTGAATATCAGGTGGTCAAAATAGTGACAGTCTGGGCTTCTCTTCTTGCACTCACGCCACAAGGATGCCATGATGCTTCTGTTTAACATCTCATTCTCTAACATCACATTGTTATTAACACACAATGCAATAAAAAAGACATAAACATATGAAACATATGCTCACAATGTACATGAATGCAGATATGTTCTAACAAGTACTGAACCTAAATCATCAAAGAATAGGCCAGTATTAAGCAATTAAATATTTATTTTTTTAATTAAATGACACCTGTATCCATATCTGGAGAGGCTATATGGACTCTAGAAGAGAAACCAGTTCTGGCATGTTCCTAAACCAATATAATTTCTAACTGCATTCTAAATGCTTATCCTTATACCCACAGGTAAGTGTAGCTCTCAGCCCTCATCTAAAAAAGCTTATTTCACAAGAGATGGTAGAAATCATAGAGATCCATAAATATCAAGAGAGTTATAGGCCTCTCACCACACTTGAGGGTTATTTATTAGTATCTATAACAACTGGAGTGATCATTCCTGCAGGATGCCACAAAGATCTCCAAAACTGGTCAAAATGGGAATAAGTGGAGTAGTGTTCCCAGTCCAAACAGACACTTTTTTTTTCAAGACAGGGTTTCTCTGGGCAGCTCTTGCTGTCCAGGAACTCACTTTGTAGACCAGGTTAGCCTAGAACTCAGAGATCCACCTGTCTCTGCATCCCAAGTGCTGGGATTAAAGGTGTGTGCCACAACTCCCTGGCCTAAATGGATACTTTTACAACACAAATTTTATACCTAAGATTTAAGAAACATCAAGGAAGTCATCTATCTGGCCCTTGTAATACATTCCATATCCCCTCCTGCTCTGAAAGTGCCAAGGCCTCTCATATTCTGGGCCTTAGTAGTCAAAAGATCCCTTCAGCAATTATGGCTTTGAACCTTCCTTGAGGTAGAATGGCTTATGACAAAGGATTTCTGGTGTCAACTGAGCTAATGAGGACACTTCCTCACCTGAGACATGTATCTCCAATGGGTCACTGGCCTCAGACCATACATGTGAGGTATTTGTATAGTATCCATGACATCTGAAGGGACCACTCTTGCTGGATGTCATGGAGATCTCAGGAAACAGTGCTAGGGACTGTCCAGTGTGTATGAGCTGTGCCTTTTGGGACCTGGAGAACTTCAGATCTTCCCCAGTCAAAATGAACCCATCGTATCCTTTGGATGAGACACACTGAAGGGTCACATTTCCACCTGAGGTAACCACAGGGCACGGGAAAGCTGACAGAGTAGGTTTGCCAGGGTGGACACCTAGAAAAAGAGGACAGAGCCTGTTAAATGATACATTGTCTCCAACAGCTGGGCTATGGCTGAAAATGTTCAGAGATGTATTTCCTGTGGAAAATGTAGAGGGCACATTGAACTCATATTCACAAATAATATGCGAGTAGTCAGAAATGTTACTCATGTAGTGTGTCTGCTCAATAGAGGAGATAAATACCTGTTTTCTATCAAGAAAGCTGGAGTGCATGTTGTTAATACCCAGGTGACCTTTCCATCTGTAGATCCAAACCTCACCTGAATCCCCCAGGTGTTTATCACAGACTCTCCCTCCCTAGACCTTTATCATTGGCATTCAGTTAATGAAGCTCATTTTGGGGGGAGATGTCAATACACTTTTTAGCCTGCTGACATTGGCATTACCTCAGTCAGAGACCACACCAGAGCCAAGGCCCTTAAGATATGAAATCAATCTTCATGTTCAAATGTACTTTGAGTTGAGTTTTGATGAAATTATGCTTAGTTGTTCACTAAAGTTTCGATTACAACAGTAATCTATTTTTGCAGAATTGTTCTGTGTTTAAATATGCTTGCAATATGTGACCTGGTTTCAAACTTTTAAGAGTGTGAACCGGCAACTACTATATGAGCCTGATCTGAGTTTTCCTTATTTTTCATGTGAGTCATTTCCCTGCAAGCCACAGAGATTTCAGGTGCCCCCACAGGAAAAGGTGATGACTGTGACCCTTAGTGTCCACTCACCTGTCACCACCAGCTCCAGGGAGTCACTGTGCTGTGTCCACCCAGCAGATTTATAACAGTAACAACGATATCGTCCTGCATTATTTTCTCTCATGGATGGGGTGAAAAACTTGACCTTGTGATCAGGCACTGGTGCAGTCACTCTGCCCCAGGGTGCTGGGCTTCCTTCTTTATACAGGAAATACATTTGGGTCTCCTTGGTCCCCTCACACCAGATTGTCACAGGATTCCCTGAGGTGATCATAGAGCCTGGCTCAGCCCAGATGGTGGGTTTCTGGAGGGTCCCTGAAAAGAGGTAAGTGAGAGGGATGTGGAACTTTAAACAGTTGTACAGTGAATGTGAAACTCAGACTTGACCCTTGAATAACAGAAGGACAAATGGAACCATCTGAAGATCCATATCTTAGCTGACCCTCCCATGTTCTATTATCACAACACCTCTCATTGGTTTCTGTATCTTGACTCACACAGTCTGCATCTGTATCTGTGGGCTAATGGACCTGTCCTTCCCTGTAGGAGGAGCTGGGGCTTCCTCTGAGACTAGATGCTACATTATGTCTTTACCTTCTGACAACACTTGAGTATGGCAATCCTCTATCTTTTACTGAGTGTGATGGGACCCACTTGGAACCTGGCTAGAGACAGCCCATTATATACATATTGTAAGTACATGGAGCTGGAGAAAGGCTTATCCTTAATTAAAATGAACCAGTTGTATCTCTGATTTGAGATACATGAGAGGATCACAGAGCCTTCTAAGATTACAACAGGGTTTGGCAGTGCAAACAGGGTGGTTTATTTTAGATACGTAGGAGATATACATATGGAATATTAAATGGGTTCACACAGTCTGCATTGTCCCCCAGACCTGACTAGCACATGGGGATATATTCAGAGCACACTTTTATCTGAAGAGTCACTTCTGGGGATCCACATGACTCCAGACTATTCAGTCACCATTACCACCAGCCCCAGGGTGTCCCTGCATTCTGACAAGCCAGCAAAGTTGTAGGAGTAACAGCGATACCACACTGCCAGCAGTGTTATCCAGCAGAAGGGATGGTGAGATTTGTCTTATTATTGTGATTCTTTTGGGTCTGTCTGCCCCAGGCTTCTAGGCTTCCCTCTTTGTGTAGCACATATGTTTGGGTTTCTCAGGTCCCCTCACACCAGATGGTGACAGGACTCTCTGGTGTGATCACAGAGCCTGGCTCAGCACATATTGTGGGATTATGAAGGGACCCAGCAAAAAAGTATAAAGAAAAGAGGTGCATCTGTTAAGAGATTGCACAGAGAAGGTCACAATTGCAGGGACACATAAGCTGATCTGCAACAGCAGAAGGACACATAAGACCACTGTAGCTGAAGTTTTCCTGTGTCCTGGCCAGCCGGTTAGTCCGGACAAATCTCTCCTTCAATAGCCCTGCCTATCAATCAACCACCTCACATCGGGTCCTTTCCTGGGATCCTGTGTCAGTTGTAATTACTAATCAAAGGAAAGTTCTGTACTTCCTTACCTGAGACCAGAAGCTCTAAGACGCTACTGGGAACTGACCACAGCTGGGAGGTGCTCAAGTAATACCCATAACATGTGAACCTCCAAATTTGGTTGGGGGTCACAGGACCCACTGTGAACAGGGCTCCAAATACTCAGGTGGATATTCTGTGAGGGCAATGCTGGGGAGAACTTCTCATCTTCCTTCATCAGAATGAACCTGTTATATGGATGTTGTGACACACATTGAAGGGTCACATTTCCTCCTGAAGTCACCACTGGGCTGGGAAGGGCTGACAGGGTGACACTGCTCTGTTGAACTCCTAAGAGAGAAGAGGGCAAGAAACATACATGAATTTGTAGTGTGTTTAAACAGACCTTCAGATCCACTTGGGCTTATTTGTGTCTTTAATTTCAACATAAGGACAGTTCCCAGATCTAATTCCTGAAAGCTATCTGACCACAGGCAGAATCCTTTATTTATTAATTTCAGTAATATTTACTGTATCCTCATATGCCCGTAGACCCATATGGGAAGCATTTTCCCATTTTCACATACTTAACAATGGGGCCCTAATGTGAACATACTCCTTTCCTGAAAGCAGGTGCTGAGATTGCAGAAGGATCTGCTCACCTGTTACCACCAGCTCCAGGTAGTCACTGTGTTCTCTTTTGCCATTGGGGCATTTATATTCACACCTATATTGGCCTGCATTGCTTCATTCAATTGATGAGACAGAGAATTTGGCCAAGTTCTCGGTTTCTATTAGGGTTGTTGATACCAATCAATCTGAACTTCCTTCTTTGTAGAGAGGATATTCCTTGGCCTCTAAGGGCCCTTGACAGAAGAATGTTATTGGTGAAATTACTAAGGCCACTCCACGTAGTTAAAAGGAGATTTATTTAAAGGCGTAACTCACAAATGAAGGGATAGGTAGATGATGGGTTCTGAAAGAGATGCAGCGCAGTCCGGCGATGTTCTCTGGAGAACTTTCCTCGGTCTACCTCTCGCGTCCAGGTCCGGGAAACAAGAGAGCGCCGCGCATCCCGATCTCAGGTCTTCAGGCCCTCCCTTGGCCCCGCCTTGTAGGCGTGATAGTTATGGAAGCCTCATTGGGTGTTGGAACTTCCAGACCAAAGCTGGAGTGGCTACCCACTATATCTCCCCCTTTTTGTCTAAATAAGAAAGTTCTAACTTAATACAAGATTATATACAAAGGAATGGTTATCAAATATTGTCCAGGAGTAATGAAGGATAATGACCTAGATAAGATGGAACTACAATCAGTGCAAACAATATCAAGCAAGAAGCACATGCTAAAATCCAGAGATATATAGAGCATAGGTAAATGGCATGTTACAAAGATCATTCCAAAAGGTGTCCTATCCTAAAGAACCTGAATCTAATACTTAATATGTTCTATCTAAGAGATTATATATGTATACTAAGTTGTAACTATAACTGCTAGTCTTCAATCCCATCAAAGACCTGAG
>CABHPH010041735.1:0-18341 GCA_902168325.1 Peromyscus nudipes | reverse complement strand
GAGAGGAGAGGAGGAGGGGAGAGGAGGAAGGAAGGAGAGGAGAGGAGAGGAGGATGAAAGGAGGGGAGAGCAGAGGAGGAGGGGAGGAGAGGGAAATCACAGCAGATGTCCTGGTCTTCTGACTCTTAGAATCTTTCCACACCCTCTTCTGTGATGTGTCCTGAGCCCTGGGTGTAGGGTTTGTGGTGTAACATCTACACCTGGGCTGGGCACCCCACGGTCACTTGCTCTCTACATTTTAACTACTTGTGGATCTCCATAATAGTTTCCATCTGTTACAAAAAGAAGCCCCTTTGATGAGGGATGAGAGCTTTACTATTTTGTAGGTATGAGGATAATTATTTCTAGGGATGGTAAGAAGACATCATACTTGCCTGCTGGGGAGTGAGGTACGTTTGGCCAGTACAGAGAGTTATTGGGCCTGGACATGGGATGCTAACACGAATGGAACTAGAGGCCAGAAAGCTGTTGGTGGGAGGCTGGCCCAGCTCTGTTGTGGCTCCAGGAAAGGAGGTGAGAAGGAGCTCAGATGTGTCCTGCCACAACAAAGGGATTCATGGGAACCTGGTGTGCTGTGAGTTTCCTGAGGCCATTCCTGCTTGTTTCTTAGTCTTACCGTTGCCAGCCCTTCTGTTTGTCTTGGAGGAACTTGGTCAAGTGCAGTTGCTAAAGATGTTACAGAAGAGGTTGCAAAGCCATGGATGATGGGATGTGATTTTCTGTTTGTGTTTGTGAAGTGAACTGAGGGGGCAGTGGGCTGGGAAGTAAAAAGAGGTGCAGGAAGTGAGTGGGGGAGACTGCTCTTGGTAAGAAAAGTATTTTCCATGGATAGTAGACCCAGGAAGCTCCCGACCTGTTAGGGTGTGGTTGTTAGTTTAGGTAGCTAGTCTCTTCCTGCTTCTTCTAATTGGTTGCCCAGTTTTCTTTCTAGCAGGGTTGACCTTTCTGTGCATTTTGAACCCATCAGGTCACCTCAGCCCCAGGTCTGTCAGTATCTCCTGAGGAGTGTGTAGGCAGGGCAGGTGGAAGCCCTAGCTAACACCATACATGATGCCTTCTAACAGCTGGCGTCATACCTGAAGCAGGAATTCGGTGATGCTTACAGCCCACTATTTCTCTTTAGCAATTGGAAACAGGCAGTAATACACCTTTGTAGTGCAGCGATAACAGTGTTGAAAACAGTCAGGGCTGGGGAGATGGCGCAGTGGGTACAGGTGCTTGCCGCCAAGCCTGACAACCTGAGTTCAGTCCCTGAGACCCTTGTTAGAGAGAACCAATTCCTGTTGTCCTGTGACCTCCACTCACCATCCATGGCATATGTGCACACCTGCATGTGCACACACACAGTACATGTGCGCACACACAGAGTAAATAAGAAGTAAATGTAACTAACGCCTTTTTAAAAACTAGGAAATCAATGACATTTGTGAAACAATTACGAAGTTTTAGTCAGGAACTGGCTTCTGGAGACACAGCCATGCAGCTGAAGTTGGCCATGGAAGGGCACCTGTGGACTCAGATTTCCTTCCTCTGTTGTTGGAATGTACATATTTTTTCCAGTTTTGTGTCTCACCCGAGGCCCACCATTTGTTCTGATTGTATTACTTCTTATTTGCTATTTAATGTAATTTCGTGACTAAGACTTTAAGAACTGAGGTTTTGTGGGGTGAGGGCTGTCTTTTATTCATAAGAAAAGTAGTTCATGTCTGAGTATATTTTGAAAATGGTAAAAATGGCTGACAGTAGCTGGCCTTGCTCTAAACTTTCTATAAATAGATGCAGAGACATCTGTGAAGGGCATAGTGTGAATGTGGCAGACGTGAATTGCGTCAATTCCTGTCCTGTAGCCAAGATTTCTTAGACTCCTTCAAGCTTCACATTCTTGAAGCATTAGGCAATGGAGTGGTCAGAGGAAATGCTGCCAGGCCGCCTCCTTAGGGAGCAGTGGGGGTCGCTTGTTCTCGCCAAGGAAAAGTGTGGCCTGGCTTTAGTTTTATTCTCTAGGACTATCTCCCCACCCCTCACCCCCGTCCCCCACCCCGGGCGGGCCTTCAACAGTTTTAGCCTTCATTTCAGGCAGTTTTCCTAATGCCTAACTGGTGACTGCTGACAAGAAATCACTGTGTTGTTGCAGGGGGCTTTGGGTAGTAGAGAAGGGGGTGAAAAACCTTTCCTGGAACACTCTAGGCCATGAAGTGATCTTTAGAGAAACAACTGAATTCCTTTTCCAAAGACACAAAGTGTTAGGTGAAACTCAGCAGAAACCCTCCCACCCAAGGAACTGCGGTCAAAGGGCTGAGTGGTGAGTGAGCGCTGACAGGATAGTTCTTGGGAAAGCAGCTCCTGTGCTTTGCTTTTTCAGGACTGGAAGTTAAAAGGGGAATCATTATTTTCAAGATAGAAGTTGGCCATCACTCTAAGGACCCTTCGTATGCTTTCGGTTGCCTGTGTCAACCCCAGGATAGCAGCCTGGGGTTCTTTCTGCCTCCTCTCACACTGTCTCACTGGCTTGCCCTGCTGGCCCTGCAGGGAGGTGAGTCAGAAGCCACTGCCCTGCATGTGCATCCTAGAAGCCTAGCACCCAGGACAGTTACTTTGAAAAACCTCTCAGAGTTTTGGGAGACATTTATAGTTACGTTCGTTCACTGGTGACTCAGGGACCGTCCTTTACAAAGTGTCTATTTAAAGAACTACAGTGTGCAGTGGTACCGCACCACTGTGTTCCGATGCCGAGGCCAAGCTTGTGTTGACAAATGCATCGCCAGACAAGTTCAGTTTTGAGAGTGGCGCTGCTGCTCCTGGGCCTTCTGAGTGCTGCTCTGCCTGCTCTTTCAACTGCTGCTTCTGGAGGCAGAGGAGTCGCCACAGAGTGAGGCTGGGAAGGCTTGGTAGCTTTCTCTGTGATACCCTTGGTGACAATTAACTGTCCTTCGAGCTCTCATTCATCAGTGTCCCTAAGTGGCTTTGTCAAGTAAAAAGAACACAACAGTTTCCTCAAGTATTCAAAACCAAGTTATGTCTCAGGTTGCTTTTGGAATACCTGTTCCGTCATCTCGTCTCCCAGACATGGAAGTGACTTACTGGTCTCAGGAGAGAAAGCCTGACCTTGTTTGTAGCAAGTAAATCACTTATGAGGGAGCTGTTCACATTTTATGGGTGAATAAACTCTTTAAGGACACCAACCAGCATGCCATGGCATAAATTCCTTAGCCTTCCATTTGCAAAAATTATGTGATTACATGACCCTCAGAAGTCTCACATAAATTTAACTTACACCCAAATTGTATAGCCTCAGAACCTTCTAGTAATTGCTAGATTATTGGAGCAACTGGACTCCTAAACCTACAATTCCATTTCTTTACCGGCTCAGCTCTCTTGCAGAACCTGCTGCAGTGTTGGGCACTAGAAACTACTCGGCTGCAAGTGTTAAAGTGAGACAGTGATTCTAATGAAGCCAGCTGGTTACATCCATGTAGAGACTACAAAGCCTGTTAAGTCCGTTCAGATGGAGGAGGAGGATAGGGAGGACAGTGCTCTGCAGCCCAGCTAGTGTCTCTAGTTAGATCAAAACTCAGAGACTAGTAGTGTCTACCCTAAGTTGTTCCCACTGCAGCTGCTCCTTGGGGAGCAGGACTCACCTGTTGGTTCTGCTAAGAGAACTGTGACTGAGGCTCCTTGCTCAGGGGCCATGTGCACAGGGCTTAAGCAGTTCAGGTTTGGGGTTCCTGCGATCCCTCAGGTTACATGGGTGAGGGTTAGGTAACTTAACTTAGAATTTGTTGCTAAAAAGCTTTCTGTTTTTGTTGTTTTCTTTAATTATTGACTAAATGCAGAGATTCTTTTGCATTCTACCCTTTTTGCCCTTCTTTATAAAATGCACTTTGCCTGTTAATAATGAAGGTTTCACATAGAGAGAGCTGTGTGTAGCTGTACACAGAAACCTGGTCAGCCTGCCTGGCAGATGATAGCCTGGCTCACTGTGGGGAGGGTGGCCTCCCTGCACCTTTCGGGTGCAGAAGTGTCCAGTTTTGACGGACAACAGAAAGCTCTGCAAGTCTCACACTCACTGTGACACTGTGTGCGTCTTCACGGGGCTGTTTCATCTTTTAGTGTTGATGTCTTGCAGTCAGAATATCTGTTAAATCAGAGTTTCTCCATGAAGACAATTTCTCAAGTCATTTTTTTAGAGGGTGATGATAGAGAATAATTTTCACTTAATCACAAGGCAGTTTGCTAGGCTTATAAATTTGAAACAGTGAAGAAGAGCTACATTAACGTTTTATTTTATGTGTATTTGTGTGTGCCTGAGTGTATCTATGTGTGCTTACAATGCCTGTAGGGCTAGAAGAGGGTGTTGGGCCCTCCAAAACTAGAATTCCAGGTGGTTGGGAGCTGCCTGACATGGGTGTAGGGAACTGAACAGGGTTCCTCTGCAAGAGCAATATGTACTCTTAACCACCGAGCCATCTCTCCAGGCTCCTAAGCATGCACTTTCTAAGAAAAGACAGTCATTTTTACAGATTATGTGTTTCTTTCTGTCTGAACAGGGCCGCGGCATCCCCAGACTCTTCTGTAAAAGGTTAGTGAGAGGAAATGGTAGCACTTGGCTCCGTAACCCTTCAGAACTGCCCTGCAAGAAATTTCGGGGATGAAGGATTGGGTGGAGATGTACTGTGCCTCTGATAATGAGAAATGAGTTTGGAATGCTCTCAAAATTTTATATTCTGAATATGTGTGCATGCTTGTGTGCACGTGTGTGTGTGTGCACATTCATATATGCGCATATTTAGTTTCATGTTGCTTTAATGGAAAATGTTTTATATTCTTGTATTTGGTTTGAAGGATTTGATAGGGGTATTTCTGAATAAAGTTTGTGAAGAAGTGTTTGTAATTACAATTTGTACTGATGGATTTTAAAAGGCTAGAGTAATATTCCATGGTAGAATAAGGCATTTTCTGTAGTGCACGTTGCCACAGTAACTTGCATCAAGACACACTTGACTTGGCATCCAGGCCTAGAGAATTTCAGCGATAATAAATATCCTGATTGCATTCATCATCTTTATTTTCCCCAAGAAACGAGCTATTGTGACCTAATTATTTTATTTCTGGTTTTAGAAGACAGGGAACAGTTTGTCTGTTGTAGCATTTTGAGTAGAGCTGAGAAGCTGGGTGTATGTATATATTTGAGACTGCTCCTTTCTGATAATGTGGCATAGTGGAGCTCAGACTTGGAAATTTCAGTGTGACGGTTATTTAATGAAATGTGAAAGAAACAAGATATCATGAAAAAGGAAGGAATCATCATATCCATTTGTTAATGTGCATGTCTAATATTAAATATTGGAATCTGGTTTTCATGGACCACTGGTTTAGGAATACAATTACTTAATGTCAGCTTGTTAATACGTTTCATTTTGTGACACGCTGTGTTATAGTCTTACTTAGGAACAAGTGTATGTAAGTAGAGAGAATGAAGTGTTTACTTGTACGGTAAGGTTAATTTGACTGTGTATTCAGACAGTTTCCAGGTGTCTGTACAAAGTAGGATGTGGCTTCAGAAGAGAGATCTTTCTTTTGATTTTCTTCTCTACTGAAATTTACAAGATGGTAATTACTAGCAAGATTATTTTGAGTTTAGACATAGATGCTTTAGTAGAAATGTGGAGCTTGTGGGTGTGAAGGTGTGTGAACCTCACATGCACATGGCTCACTCATTTTATAATGAATGGAGAATGGAAGAGTCCGTGGAGTCAGCTGAGGTACCCATAAGCATTGCTGTAACACAGTGCTTTAGACTTGGCATCCTATGATGAAAGAAACTAACTGGTTCACAGTTCTAGATCAAGGTGTTGGCCCCTAGTAAGGGCCCTCTGTCTGCATAACCACAGGCTGACTAGGAGGAACAGGACAGAAAAAGAGAAAGGGGGACCCCGTATGAGGAGCCCACTTCTGAGACAGACAGTGGCATGAATCCACTCATAAGGATAGTGCCCTCCTGGCCTGATCACCTCTTAAAGGCCCCACCTCTTGATGCTGTTTAAATGGCAATTCAATTTCAGTGCATTGAATTGAATTGAATGTATTTTAGAGGGAACACTCATTCAGGTCCTAGCATCTCTGTTTTAAACTCTGCCCCTTTCCCTGTGCCCATTATATCCAATGTCACTGGTATTTAAATGTTCACATATTGCTATTGATGTGAATGAGGCCATCTTCATGGATTACATGGATAATTGGGACAGTTGTTTCAATTTCATAGCCATATTAACTTACTATTCATTTATCTTCCCCCTCTCTCTTGACTCCATTGTTTTGATTAGCACACCCACCTGGGCATGCCATGCAGGAGATTTTCAGGAAATATTCTGAACCTTTGAAGCTTGAATATTACTTTGTCTGTGGTGTTCTTCCTGAACATGGCTGTTACAGTGCTTTATTCCTGTGTAAATGGATTAGAGGCCTTCCTTATCTTAACTTTTGTGGATTAGCTTTGGTCTCTGTGGGGCATAAGCTGGAAAGGTCACACTATGCTGTCCTGACACAGCCTTGGATGGAGTTCCTAGTCAGGAAGAACTCTGGCTGGCTGCTCTTTCGTGAGGTGATTAGTTACAAGTGAACCACTTTTAAGTTTAAGTAAAACTTGATTTTATATCACTTGAAACGGTTTTTAGTTTTGTGTGATTATATTCTGTAAAGGAAAAGATTGGTTACTGCAGAGTGACTTTCCCAGCACATTGGCTCCTTTTTAGTTTTCCTACATTCTGGGAAGGAGTTTTTCCTCCAATGGCAAACATTAGTCATGCATTTTAAAAATTACTCATTTAAAAAGTAAAACTGTAGTTCCAAGCATATAGAGAGTGGACAGTGTGAACTAATACAGTAGTTCCAATCATATAGAGAGTGGACGGTGTGAACTAGTACAGTAGTTCCAAGAATATAGAGAGTGGACGGTGTGAACTAACACAGTAGTTCCAAGCATATAGAGTGGACGGTGTGAACTAATACAGTAGTTCCGATCATATAGAGAGTGGACGGTGTGAACTAGTACAGTAGTTCCAAGCATATAGAGAGTGGACGGTGTGAACTGATACAGTAGTTCCAAGCATATAGAGAGTGGACGGTGTGAACTAATACAGTAGCTCCAAGCATATAGAGAGTGGACGGTATGAACTAATATAGTAGCTCTAAGCATACAGAAAGTGTACAGTGTAAACAAGGGTTGCCTTATTCTTTATTCTCAGGTTATCCACAGAGAACCATTTCTAGCTGCTCTCAACACAAGAAAAAGGCAGTGCAGGGTATCTGTTAATACCACAATCACATTCTCCTTCCTTTCTTTCTTCCTTTCTTTCAGAGCCCAGGTTGGTTGTACTTGTTCCCTAGAGAGTTTAGGGAAACTTACTTTAAACTTTCAACACTTGTGACAGATTGTCCATGACCTTGCTAAGTCCAGAGTTCTTTAGTGACCACCTCTTTTTCTTTGACTTCACCCAGTATGGTCTTCAGTTTTAGAAGAAAAGTCACACCTTAAGGAAGGGCAGTCTTGATTGCTTCCTGACTTTTGACCTTCTTTCTTTCTCTCTGTCTCTTTCTCTCTCTCTCATCTTTTTTATTCTTTCCCTTTAAGATGTCTCAAAAAGTGCTCATTTTGTCATTTCATAAACTGTCATTTCATATGGAATTATCAGTCTGGGTGAAGTCACATTCCATGTTAATGAATGAAATGCCATTTGTTTGGGAGACCTCAAGTCTTCTCATTCAACATATTGGATATAAAAATATCTGTTTGTTTCATTGAAAAGTAAATAATATATGTGTGTGCAATATATGACTTGGTGTTTAAACAATTTAATGAATGAAAATTATTATCATTTTTATTAAAATATTATGGTCTTTCCACCCAAATTTTAGTCTTATTCCAGAAATAGTCTGTGTGTATTTTTATGCTAGAAGACTTCTATTATCTTATATTGTAGGGAGTTGTTCAGACCAAGCACTAGATAGATAGGTAGGTGTGTAAATATATAGGTAAGTAGGTGGGTAGATGGGTAGATGGGTAGATAGATAGATAGATAGATAGATAGATAGATAGATAGATAGATAGATAGAGGTAAATAGATCAGTAGGTAGGTATGCAGATAGGTGGGTAGATTGCTATATACATATAGATAGGTGGGTCGGTATATATATATATATATATAGATAGATAGATAGATAGATAGATAGATAGATATAGATATAGATATAGATATATATATATAGAGAGAGAGAGAGAAATAGGTGGGTAGATTTAGATAGATAGATAGATAGATAGATAGATAGATAGATAGATAGATAGATAGATAGAAGAAATGAAAGTCATTGCCTTTCTGGGTAAACCAGGACTCACACTTACTCTAGGCACAACCCTAGTGTCTGACTCAGCATACTCAGAAAACAAGGACTGTTGGGCTCTGTGGAGCAGTAGGCAGATGGGGTGAAGTCAGGCCACACCTTCTTTTCTCATCATTGGTTCTTCTCAGTGGGTGAAGTTCACAGCACTTATCTCCAGGGTGACCACATAAAGCATGGTGTATTTCTGGGAACTGGACACCTGTTAATCCCTCTCCATCTCTGCAGATTGCCTTGGCTGCCCTGATGGATGGGGTCTGTGTGCAGATAATTCTGCTATGCTTTTCCTGTAGCGCTGTGGCCTGTTTTCTGGACAGACGGGAATTCTGACAAGTGGTCACAATAGCCAGCTGCACATGTGGTCCTCAGCTCATGGGGAAGCTCGTCTGTGCTGTGTTGCTCCAGGACTGTTGACATTGAAAGGCATGAACCGAGGCCTACACCTATTTCCTTTCAAACACTCTCTTTGTGATTTGCTTTCTTTTGTGCTTGCCTATTCTTTGGATAAGTTGATGTCCAAATGGGTGAAGTGTTATTTTGTAATATTTAAGCATGAAGTTTACATGTATTTCATCACAGGACTTCATGTGACACAGAGACACTTGCTTTGTACACAAGCTGCCCAAACTTTAAAAAGTTATAATTTGGTAACATTCATACTAGATCTTTTATTTGTTATATGCTTACTAATATTGCATGTATTATGTGTACCGTGTGTGTATTTGAAAGAGAGATTTTTCAGTGCTGGTAATTTCTTTAATCTTAAAATTAAATATTTAGCTATTCTTGTTCTCATTCTCAAAAGGATCTTGCTGTTTTAAATTATTCTCCATTGAAATAACAGACAGATAGATCACATTAGAAGTTACACTGTCTAACTGTGCAGTTTTATAAAATTTCTTGTTACAAAGGAAATTTTTTAGGAGATAAAATGATTGTAGATCATTTTTAAAAAGTGTCACCGTCAGGACAAATGGGGTAATAATGAACTATTGCTATTTCTATTCTTGTTTTGTTCCAAAGACATTTGGATCATCCTCTCTAGAAGCATAGTGATTTTTACAGCCAGTACCTTAGAATTTCATACAGCACAGTCTCCAATCTTAGTCTTAGGGACGTTGGGCCTCTAGCACACAGTCTTAGGGAGGCTGGGCTTCTAACACCACACACGCTTTTTTGTATCTCTCACTGTAGCTTATACTTATGTTGTAAGTACCTACACAAAAACTGAACCTTTTTTTCCCCCTTGGGGGCATTTTTGAGACTGAGATTTGATGCTGAAGAAATGATTTCATGATCTGTGACTGGAGCATTCCTTCTAGACTTTTCTTCTGGTTCAAAAATAGCTGTCCTAGGGTGTAAGGAGTAAATGAAGGTCCGTGGAGTGGTAACATCTCTTCCTTCAGATCTTTGGGTTTTCATTAATTTAGTGCTTTCCTGTGCACTTGTTCTTGCTCATCTCCTTTTCTACTGCAAATGGATTTACCTAGCAGCAAACCAAGCCTTCAAGTTGTTTAAAGATGTCACCAGCCATCATAATTTTACCCTGTACTCCAAAGAAGTCCAAGCTCATGGCCTTGATAAGAGCGATTACCAGGAACAAAAGCTTGCCTAAAATGAGCCTGGAGAAAATGGAATGTTTGAGAACGCAAGGAGTTTTGCTACAAAGAGGGACAAGAACTAGAAACCCACTCAGGAAGCGGGGCTGCAAGAAAGCTGTTTTGTTAGGATGCTTACAACAGCTTGCGGTGGTTTTAGAGAAAATGGCCCCCAAAGGGAGTGGCACTATTTATTTGGAGGTGTGGCCTTGTTGGAGCAAGTGTGTCACTGTGGAGTCAGGCTTTGAGGTCTTTTTCTCAAGCTTCACTCAGTGTGACATTCAGTCGACTTCCTGTTGCCTCTGAGTCAAGATGTAGGACTCTCAACTCCAGCACCACATCTGCCTGCACGCCACCATGCTCCCCGCCATGATGATAATGGACTAAACCTCTAAAAATGTGAGCCCAATTAAATGTTTTCTTTTTAAAAGTTGCCATGATCATGGTTTTTCTTCACAGCAATAAAAACCCTAACCAAGACATAGCTGCTTAGATATTCTTTGACCTCTTAGGTAAGGAAAGAAACAAAAATGGTGGAGAGAGTGGTGGTCCTGGAGTGGGCGTGGTATCCTGTCTCCTGGGCCTATGGTGTCAGGTCTCCAGGCATGCATGTGCCAGGACCTCCAGAGGCAAACTCTTACTCTCAGGCCTCAAGCTGGAAGACTTTTCACTCTCAAGGGTTTGCTCTTCTTTTGTGCAGAAGATTGGGTCAGGTACCAGCAAAGGCCATGAGCTTTAGCCAAAAATTAAATAAAAACTTGATGAGGAATTAGGAAGGGAGGGGGACTGGTCACCTCTTCTCCATGAGCAGTTTCTGAGAACAGCTACTATCCCTCCCTTCTACTGTGGCCAGCTCTGCCAAGATGGTCTGGAGGCCAGCCTAGGATGAGAGGAGTGTCGTTCTCAAGCCATGCAGGAACAGCATGGGCGCCTGGGAGAGAAGCCACCTCACATTGTACATGCACAGTGGCTCCCTCCCTCATTGGTCAGAAGCCCAGCTCCCTGAGCCCTGGGAATGGGTGCCACGTTTGTTTTCGTAAAGCTCTATTTTCCTAATGATCTCTTCTCATATTATCTTTTGAAGATTAATTTAATTTGCTTTCGCTTAACCCCCAGTACCTCCTTCTCCTTATTATCTAATTCAGGACTTCTTAAGCTTTCCTACTAGCAACTCCTTTCTATTGGTGGTTATAAAAGTATATAAAATAGTTATGTAAATTAAACACTTAATGATGATAATAAACTATAGTTATTTCTTAAATAATTAAATAATTCTGTAATAAACATAATTTTACCATTTATTAAAGAGTAAAGAAAATTTGTATGCAAATGAGATGGGTACACTGTTTATACTGTTTGTCTAAAAATGAAATACACTGTAGTGGTATTTGCTCTGCCCATGACCTTGGGCCTGAAGGAGGTGGTGCTTCCTGCCTTGCATGTGACCTCTTGAAAGGGAGAAGGGTCACGTGGGTATTTTTTTTTTTTAATCTTGGTGTGATCAGACACCTGAAGGCCTAGGAATGGAACCCAGGTCCTCTGGAACATCAGGCAGTGCTCTTAACCGCTGAGCCATCTCTCTTCCTTCCCCTCAGCATGTTAGGGATTGTGGTAGGAAAGGTCTTTGTTTCCTATGATTAAACCACTCTTTTCTGTGAGAAGGAATGTTTTCTGTGGGGTAAGAGCACTTCACATAATAACATAGTTGTCTTGCGTCTGAGCGAAGGTGTGTCAGGCAGTGTTGGTGACATGATGACATGTGCACTGCCGAGTGTGCATGTTGTATGTTCAGAACTCCAGCTGCAGTGAAGTCACCCAGTGAAGTCACTTGATGGCATGAATGAGCACTCCCAGGAAACACTCACGCATTTGACTTGGAGCTGATTCATGGTCATTGTGCATTCATGTACTTTACTATCGTCAGAATTTTCATGGACCCTACATTCATTTACACAATGCCATATGGACTTTATTCAGCCAGCATTAAGTTAGAGACATTGGGTCATAGCCCACCATTTAATAAGCTTTGGTAGTACAGTTCAGCCACTTCTGTGTGTCCATAGGAAGAAATCCCCATTGAAAAGAGGAAATACTGGATCTAGCCAGTTTGTATACCCAGACCCTCTTAAGACTTTTCCAGAAAGCTTAGTCAGCTGCTTCCCAGAAGACTCTCTTTGATAAGCAGTACTATTTTTGATAGGAATGGATTGTTCTGCCAGACCGCCCTTCATATCTCCCTTCCATCCCATAATCATGAGAGTCCAGTAAAGATGATAACTTTAATCTGGACTGCCTGGCATGGTCTGTTTGTGCACCACTCACCTCCCCATCCACCAGCACCGTGCTCTCAGGAGTGCTGGTCTTTGGGAAGTGATTAGGTTCTGAGAGGTCAGGAGTGGAGTTAATCCTGTTATGAAATGGACCACAGAGAACTGCCCTGTCCCTTCTGCCATGTGACAGTGTAGCAGGAAGGCAGCACCTGCGGGTGGGGCAGGTCCTCCTCATACAGCACATCTGACAGTGTCTGCTCTGGACTGCCAGACTTCAGAACATACTACATCTTTGTTCTTAGCAAACTACCCATTTGTTTGTGTTTTGTTAAGTAGCTCCACACACTAATACACAAACTTCCATGCAGTATCCTTAAAGTTTTTATCATAGGCTCAGTGCACAGTAGGCCATTGGTAAATGCTTTTATTTACTTAGTATTTTAGTGTGTGCATCCATGCTGTGCAGAGTTAGAGGTCAAAAGAACTACTTTCTAGAACTGATTCCTTTCTTCCAACTTAAATGGGCTCCAGGAGTTGAACACAGGCTGCCAGGCCTGTGCAGCAAGCACTGAGCCCTCTCACTGAGTAACTGCTCTTTGAAGTAATTTGGTGCCACATTAATTCTTTTCTTGAACAGTGGAGCACCTTAGCTAAATGCCTGGCTCCGGAATGTCTGCATTCAATATTGGCTCTCTTGCAGTGACGTGTGACCGTGAGCATCTGCTCTGAGAAGGTCTCTTCTGAAAGGTGGCAATGATACCTATCTGGAAGAGCTTTTGAGAATTAAATAAAACAGCATATTTGGAGCACTTAGAACGGAGCCTGGTGTGGTGAGCATCTGCAAAGGACTGTAACAAAAGCTGCCAAGCACTCCATTCTGGAACATGAGAAACCCCAGTCTCCACTGCTCTTTCCATAGCTCTGTAGCTGAGTGTTGAAGCCCTGGGTCTGTGAACTCTGAAGAGTAGCCTCCATCCTCCTGCCTGGCTCACAGCACTGGTCACTTGGATATGACGGTGCATTTCTATCAAGGTTAATGAGTTGATTTTAAAAACCCATGGACTGTGATGAACATCCTATCCTGGTGTGTTTTTTCTTAGACATTGGGCATTTGTGATGTTTCTTTTCATGTGAGTTTAAGAGCTGTGCAGTCTGTTCCATCTCTGCTCTTGGATCCAAAAGTGTAGACTGCAAAGTGAAGGTTTCCCTGTGGTCAGGGTGTGTCTTCCACAGGGCCTACAGTCATCTTGGCCTCTTATAGGTCTATAAAGAGGCAGAGTTCTTGTGGCCTGGTGTGCCTGGAGATGCTCCCCAGCCTCTCTCATGTTCTTAGTTCCCAGTTTCGTCTGTACTGGTTACCACCTGGTAGAACTGAAGTGGTGTCTGTACTTGGTGGATGGAGACATGAACCACCACATATGTGTTCAAGGTAGTTCCAAACCCACGGTTAAAGTATACCCTGGACCCAGTCTGCTGACTATTAATCCGTGCCCTTCCAATTTACTGCTTTTCCATCAATTTACTCAGCTCAGTAAAATCACAATAATAGGGCATAGAACAGTAATCTGGTCTGTTAATTAGAATCATAATCATGGAGTGATATTTTCCAGTGGTGTGGGAAGACTTGGTACTTACTAGCTGTGGAAACACATTTTTATAACAAAAGCATGTGTCTCTTTTTAGCTGTGTTCATTCTTGTTGGTTATGATATATGGTGGCATTTCCTAACATCTCAGTTTTTAAAGTGTTTTCTGATATTCACTTTGTTACTAAAGTAAGTTTTATGTGTTATAAGTCTTTAATGTAGCTAGTGTTAAGTAGGCCCACAGTAAGACTCTGAAATCCTTAGCAGAGTGTAATTACTAGTTTTTAACCCATACTTGGTAAATAAGTGAGTAGTCCCAGGAAGAAAAATGGTTCTATTTCTGTAACCGTCATTTCTCATCAGAGTAAATGGCGTGTTTGAATACTGCTTGATCAGGCTCAGAGTGGAGTGCTAGTTGAGTGCCTGTGTGTGGGCCCCGTGGCTTTGTGCAGTTGTGTTCTGGTGGACTGCTGGACAGTGCACTACTTATGTAGCCCTGGCTTCCTAGTGAGGACTCAGCTTCTATAGCAGCCGACTTAGCAGAAACCTCTGTCTCAAGACATCTAAATGATCAATCAGTAATGGCTCTGAGAAATGCAAATTACAATAGGAATACTAATAAGGGCTGTTACTTATATGATTATGGCATGATGAGCCCTGCTTTAAGCATTCATGTTCATTGCTATTGGTCTTGACAAATTTAAGGATTATTATTCCCATTCTAGAGCCAAGGAAACTAATTTGTCTAAAGCCACATAGCCAATGAGCAGCAGGGTCAGGTATCCCAGGGATGTTAAAATATGTCATGGGTATGCTTTCTGCCCATACAGACATCACTAATCGATGATATATGTTCATGCTGAGCCTGATGGGCCTCTTCTACATTCATTTTGACATCTATAGCTCATCAGGCTTAGCAGGTCATATAAAACATGTGGCATGCTTGGCTGTCAGTATGCCTGTATTTAACTTTCTCTTGAATTCTGCTGGGGTGTTGAATTGAGCCAGTGTCTTTGCGAAATGACACATCAGACAAATCATTGCTCTGATTTAGAGGAAGAATGAACACACAGCATTTCCTATGTAAATCCTGACTAGTGTGGACACTTGGATTAATACAAGTCATTTCCATTTTGATAGCATTTAAACATCATTGCCATGTAGAAAATATTTTAGTTGATTTTAGACATATATAATCAAATTATCATATTTAAAAATAAATTTTGAAATGGATCTGTGAAATAAATTTTATATAACAAGCAGTAACTGGCTAGATAAAATAATAAAAGTAAAACATGAAATCTTGTTAAGACTAATATTACAGCTGTTTACCTGCTCTTCTCTGATTAAAGGCAGCATTTTCAAATTTTAAATTTAAAACAATTTCCATGCTTAGTCAAAAAGATGCTGTCATTGCTCCCCTTGCCGCTTGATCTAAGGCTCTGCATCCCCATCGGATCCTGGAAGATCACCTCAGTGCAGGGCTCAAGCCAGAGTTCGGGGCCAAAGACAGGAATACCCACAGTAAAAATGTCTTATTCCTGTCTAGTGCTCAGTGTTTAAACTTCTAGAGGATACTCTTCAATTATACTCTCTGAAGTCAGGGACAGAAAACTGAGAAACAGAAAATAATTTATATCAAAATATATCTCCATTGATAGGCCACTAGGCCACAAAGACACTGAAATGAAATGCAGTCCAAACAAACGCTCAGGGCCGCTCCTTGACTGCTGACCCTCGGATGTGCCCTCCAGGGTGCTTGGTTACTCATCACGGTTTGCAAAGACATGGACATTGCTTAATAAGAAAAGTTGACTTATGAAATAATTGAAATTATTTTATTTGAATATTTTTTGTAAAATAAATGAAACTAAGAGAAATAACTTGTTAGTGTGTTTCTTCAGTTTTCCTCTGCCTGTTCCCAGTCATGTTTCTTCTTTTCCCCTATTGATAAGGACCTCCTTCAAGACCAGAGGGCAGTGTCTCTGACCACAATTTCACCAGCTCAGCCTGATGCCTGTTGGCAAGGCCTTGGTGCCCAAGAGGCGTTTCTAATTCCCTACTCAGTACTCGCTACCTCTCTCCATCCTGTGCCGTCCAGCAGTCAGTCTCCAAAGCTGGAGTCTGTGCTTTCCGCTTCTGTGCTTATCTGCAGGTGTGTTTGCTCCAGAACCGCGGGGGAATATCCATCGCTGTTCGTTTCAAACTTTTGAAAACCTGGAAGATCTCACAGACTGATGTAGTGTTTCTTGTTTAGTTGGCTTTATATTTTGTTTTGTCTCTTCATTTGGCTTGTTTGGGGTTGTCTGTCTAATCTCTTTTGACTCTAAAATCTAATTCCTGCTTTGTTTGCTTTTAGGTGCTAGGATAAGGGCCCTTTAGATTTAGATTAAGCATTTGCTTCTCTTGGGTCTGAGATTGTAAGATCCCCCAATAATCCTGTACTGTAATCCTCATGTCTAGATTTTTTTTTGCAATGTCATCTTCATTAATCTGAATATTGTTGCTTTCGGTTCTTAAAAGTCCTGGTTTGGGACATAAGACACGGCACGGGAATCTTTGTTGATGTCTACATGTGAAGATCTTTGAGTGAACAGCAGCCTATAAATTGTAAAGTTCTGTGCAGGCCTTATGTTATTCTTAGGCAACTATAAAGGTTAACAGCTCAAAAATCACCGAAGTTTTCATCTGGAGTTTAAATTGCTTGTAAAGAAAGTTGTGTGGTAGCATTTGGCCATGTCTGTCCACATGTCACGGTGTGAGGATGTTCGTTTCCTCTGCCTCTTTTTGACTTTGGCTCTGTGTTGTGTCTATCCTATTGGAGTGGTGCTCACTTACCTCATTTTCCTGATGTCATGAAATTATTGTTTGAAGTTCATTTGCCAGCTGAGTTCTTTGTCTTATTAGTTTCATTTCTAATGGTTTATAAAATTGACCTAATTCTTTTATTTTTTTTTCTGGGCATAAACTTTTCTTTATGAATGAATTTACTTCATTTTTATTGTCGGTATTTCAGGGAGAACTTTTTCCCCTGTACTTGAATAATATTAAATGAAAAAATGTTCTTACAGGCTTCTCCTCAGGTTTTCATAAGAAAGCAAAAATCTGGATAGTGAGAGATAGTTTTAAAAAACAAGACAAAGCTGTTTTATTTTTATATTAAGTCATTATTGTTAGTTGTGAATAGGTATATTTACAGTCTTGAACATGAAAAATAATCAGACACCAGAGGTTCCTGTTGCATAACATTTGCAGGACTGTTATGTCATTCTGAATTTCTACAGGAAAGGAACTGTGGTACTCTGACCACAGGGGATTAGAAGTTAGAAATCAAGTGGAGGTCCAAGAGCTGCTGAGACTGTAGGGCTGATCTCAGCAGCTCTGCTGTGAAGGCTAAGGTCATGTTCCTGAGGACTCGTCCTCCTGGGACAACCCTCCATCACTCGGGAAAATCCCAGCTGTGGCTCCCTGGATGGAGACGCTTTGTTGATGGAATTTACCAGAATCTACCTTCCTGATGAAGCGTCTTGCCAGAGACACTGCATTAAAACACCACCCCAGGTGGTTTCTGTGGACTCCTTGTACAGGTAGGAGTTGGGTGTCAGAAACTGCCCTTGCTGCAGGGCCCACACCGGGGACACCACCTTGCTTCATGAGCTGCTAGATGGACCAGAGAGTAGAACCTGCCCTGTATTCATCTGTGTTCCTTTGCCAAAACTTCTCACGGTTTGACTATTTACAAGAGCTCCTAGGAGCCCAGACATATTTTCATAGAACAGGCAAGAGGGTTAAGTTGGATTGTAGAAAGCAATGTCCTATGTACATAGCCTAAGAACTTTCATGGTGCAAGGATACTCACTTTGACTTCATTCTGTTACAGTGTCTGTAAAGGATTTAAGTTGTTAGATATTGTCGTTTACTCTGGTTCTAAGGAAACTACTGGTGCTTTTCAAGTTGTCTGTAGAATGAGGTAAATCTTGGAGAACCACTGTGTTGGAAACGAGCAGATCTTGGTAACACACAGAGGAGAGAAAGTAGCTCAGCTAGGCAGTTTCTTTTTTTGCAAGAAGAGTGCACCAAGCCGCAGACTGCTAGCCAGAACCAGGGCAAGAAGCTCCCTTGGTTTCATTCTAACACAGGCAGTAACTGGCTTCCCCATTGACTGGGGTCCAACCTCATGGTCTTTTTGTAATTCCATAGTTTTTAATTAAGTGAGGGAAATGAAGGAAAGAAAGAGGGGTGGACCATGTAGGTCACTTAAGTGCCTTTGTGTAAGCAAGACTTTTACCAGCTGAGGGGCTAAAACATTTGCATAAAGGTTTTTCAAGGTGCTGGTGGGAGAAAAGATTTACATATAAGTCTTCAAAGGTGGGAGAGATAAAGATTTGAATTCCTATCATAAGCAAAAGTTGACAGTGTTTGATAGAAAAGACTAATATTTAATATTTTTATAGCTGTCAAAGCCAGTGGTTTTTTTTTTTTTTTTTTTTTTTT
>CABHPH010041733.1:0-15095 GCA_902168325.1 Peromyscus nudipes | reverse complement strand
ACACACACACACACACACACACACACACACACAAACACACACACACTGTGTAGACTAGAGTGATTTCAATTCTAGCATCATAGCTTTTATGAAGAATCTCTTTCGGACTCCAGAGGCTTTGCAAATGATCCACAGGTGTAGCTGGTTTGAGGAAACAGATGTGTTCTTGAAGAGTTGTGCACAAATTGAATTTTTTGTTAATTGAATCTTATTTAGAATTCATTTTTGGAGAGCTAGCTATTTAAAGTAGACCTTTGGTGAATTCTTTTGTAAAATGAATAATTGCTCCCTAATTTATCATTTTTTGAAAATGCAAATTTTCTTGTGTGGCACTTTCTTAAAGCTATGTACAATGTGTGGCCTGTGTAGGATGCACAACATACTTGTGGCTCTTGGTAACAATTCAACTCATTTTCTATAATTAAAGAAAATGCTATGTATAAATAACTGAATACATCCTGTATGCAGTGTTATGTTTGGAAACACAAGTTGCCTAGAATTATGGACTTGAAAAATAGAAACAATTTGAGTCTAAATAAATTGGGTGTTCAGTCAACTTTGATTAATATTAAGTTAAGAAAACAGATTCAAATGACACTGTATTAGTGACTCCATAGACCTCAGGCAAACTGCCACCCAGCCCCCTAATGTGCTTCTCCTGATCATCCTGCTCTGTCCCATACAATGGTCATTTATACTCCCTGTACTTGTCTCAATGTCAATGTATTCTGTTCTCTATAGCACTAATCACATTTCAAGTGCTCCACAGCTATGTGTAGCTAGTGAGTACCACACTGTATACACAGGTCATAAAATGCTTCCGCCATCTTGGCATGCTCTATTCAAAGCCCTGTAGAGATTCTAATAGCAGGCAGTATTGGGAAACATCAATGTAATTACATGAAAACTCTTGCCAGAGAGTGCCCCGAAGCTGAAAGGCTTTTAGGCCCCAGCAGAAGAGTAATTGTGTGATGTTAATTTATTTGTTCATACAGTCGCCATCAAGAGCCATTGTGCTGAAAATTAAAGAGGGTTTTGTCTCTTTCTCATCAATAACTTTTATCATATGCAGAATCACTTCATGCTTCATCCTTATAGGTATGACTGTTGAAAGAGGGAGTTTCACTGATCACAAATGAAAATCAGTTTCATTACTTTAGAGACACATCTTGAAAGCTGCATAAGCAACTATATATTTTCTGTAGAGGGTGTGAATAGAATTGATAAATTCCAAGTCAAGTAATAAATTCCAGCTGGTGATATTTTCCTAGGGTAAATTTAGTAGAAGGCAGGAAATGTTTTATTGGATTCATAGGTTGTATTAAAAATATTATAAAATCTGAGAAAATGCTCAGCATTTACAGCTCAGGAAACTTCAGTACACAGATACAGACCTAGAATCTTCCCCTCCCCTCTGATACAAACAAGTAATCAAACATAAAAAGCCTTTCAGCTAAGTGCCAGTTGCCTCAGTTTATCTATCTACAAGATAAGGACAATGATAGTTCCCACTTCATTTGTATATTTTTTGGGTTAATTAAGACAGTACATAAAAACAACTAGAACAGTACTACCTCCACCTATCAAGCAAGGATTCCTTAAATTTCAGCCATTTATTGTTGTTAGTCTCATGAATGACATCACAGTGATTCACACACCTGAGAACAGAGCTACTCTTGCTAACACTTATGTCTTTTGTCTGCATTGTGCTGCTTCAAATTGCACCCTATCATGGCCACAATGCTAATAGACTCAGTTAGAATGATCCCAGCTGCCTCTGGCAAAGAAAGGGCTGTTTGGAAAATCCATTTTTGTCCTGTGAGTTTTGTTCTCTAGATCAATCATCCTAAGTCAGACAGCCTGAGACACTTGGAGAACCAGGAACGGAGTTGAAGTGTTGAGACCCTGAAGAAGTTTACCAGTGTTCAAAATAGCATTTCAATGTCTATTCCCCTTGTTTTTGGAAAAAAAATACTCTAAAAGGACTGCTATTTACAGTAAATATCTAGATACAAAATGACAAAACTCTTACCATTTTCCTTTCTTAATGCAGTCTGTTGATGACCCCTAATGGGTAGGACTATAGACAAAATGTCTCTTTCTTGGTTCAAGTGTTTGCCAGGCATTTTAGTGCTTCTGACAAGAATTACATTTTCAGTATGGTTATTCTTTGACTTGTTTTCCAAGCCTCCAGCTAGTATTTGGACTTGCGCTTGCATGCTGTGGTCATCCTTCCTCAGTGAGGTCACTGATTCTGACAGGATGTGTATTTTTCACTCTTGGTATATAAATTTATCCAGCCTCATATCTGACTGGAGAGAAGTATCATGTGTTGTTATGATTTTGACAGGTAAGTCTCTGTGAAGAGTCAAATGCTTTGAGCCCAGTCTGGCTCACAGTCCACCGGGTTTCCAGTAAAATAGATCAAAAGGACCAAAGGACCAGAATCATACCAAAAAGGGGATTGTAATTTAGTCTTTAACGAAAAGGAAAAAAAAATAAAGAAATCTAATCCTTATACTCAACATACATTTAAAGATCAGGTAACCCAAATCAGTATGTTCTGAATAGCCCTCCAAGAAATGGTTTTATGAAATATATAAAGGACTGTTTTATTTTCAGTATTTCTCATCTCCTATGGAGTCCTAACTAAAGATTCTGATTTTGCATGCTCCCTAGGGGTCACCTCCCACTCATCATCTAGCAGATCTCATGCTTCTCTTTCCAGCCCTTTATCGGCTACATGGGCTGCTTTGTATGCCTTTCTTTCTGTCCCTACAGTTCATTGCTTTTTCTGCTAACTGTTTAATGCAGCCTTTGTCCTAACCAATTACTGAGAAAGCAAGTATGCTGGGGAGGTGTGAAAGAGAAGACACGGAGGTTGTTTTTTCCCTCTGTAAGCCTTTCTCAAACTCTTAGACTAACCTTTACTAGTAATAGCCTGGTTGGAAATCCTTGCTTTCCTTCATTCTCTATCAACAAGTATGTGTTTACCTTTCTAGCAAGATCTTGTCTCTGTGGGAAATAATAGAAAGCATTTTTAAAAGGTTCCTAAGAGATAGCCATCAAGGAAAGGTCTCTTTGAAATGACCATTACCCACACTATTTCAAATCTAGGTTTGGCATGAGACTTATGTGGTAGCTTTTTAATAATAGGTTGGGAACACTAAGATATGTACACACATACACACACACACACACACACACACACACACACACACACAAGCTCTCAAACAGAATAAGATAGAGTTTATTCAGGAGCCAAATCCGAATGACCAAAGGCCAGGAATATAGAGCTAGGTCCATCCCAGGCTCCACATTCACAAAGCAGATTAGAGCCAGGCAGATATGCCTCTGATGCTAGCTGATAGCACTACTGGCTCTTTGGTGGAGAACACACACAGCTTCTTTCTAGGAATTTTCTTTCACACTATAGTCAGAATTTGTAGAGTGGTGCTCTGAATACCTGATTTTCTTCCAGGCATATCAGGCATGGTCCATAAACAGACATTTGGGACATCCTTGGTTTAGGCCTCCTAGATCCGTATCTATAATGTGGTCCTGGGAGAGAAAGCCCTGGGCTTCTTAGCACTACTGGCCCTTTGGTAGTTAATAAGGTTTTGTTAAGTTAACATATTCCTGTGGTAGTTTGAATGTAATTGTCCCCATAAGCTCATAGGGAGTGACACTATTAGGAGGTGTGGCCTTGTTGGAGTAGGTATGGTCTTTCTTACACTGACACACCCCTACATCAACATAAATAATTGAAAGAACATTCATTAATATTTGGATCCTATCACATTCAAACACAAAATGCCCTAAGCAAGAAAGGAAGATTGAATTCCTGTCTAACAGATTTGTTTCTATCCTAGTTTAGTAATTTAGAAAAAAATAATAGAAAAAAAACAACATTCACTAAAGTAACAGAAAGGTCACAGCAGCCACATAGCAAATGAAAGCAGCTTGCTATTGTTCTTCATTGAATTTAGATTACCTCACCCCTGGAATCACTTATATCATTTTATCTTTTGCCTATATTCTCTCTAAGTGTTCAGTGTGCCTTCCTTTCTGTCATCCCACAGCACACATTGGTGAAGCTTGCTTTCAGGCGACACCCAGAGTATTGAAATGAACTTGCAAGTGGAAGCAACCTGCCTTCATTTGGGCTGGAGTCCTTCCTCCTCTACACATGACTCATTTCCATGTCCATAGATAATAATCATTTACATTATGCTATCAGTTTCTTATAATATACGAAGATGTAGAATGGCTGAAAGGCATCAAAAGATTAACAATAGATAACCTGGAACTGAGATCTCTAAACAATGCATAGAAATCTACTGAAGTATGTTTTCCTCACTGCTGAAGAATATAATAGTCTAATACATATTTACTGCCATAAGTCCAAATACATGCTTCTTCTGAATGTCATTTACCTCCTGTTCTTCACTGGCTTTATCATGGCTTCTTTCTTGTTTTCCAATTTAAGCAAAATATGTCATTTTAGGGACTGGAGAGATGGCTCAGCAGCTAAGAGCACTTTCTAAGCCATCAGGAGGATCGGCTTTTCAAGCTCCAACATGCAAAAAGAATCTGGGTACTCTACACCCGCCTGTAACCCTGCCCCAGGAAGAGAGAGGACAGGAGGATTCTAGGGGCAGAGAAAACAGGAAAACACCAGCTCCAAGTTCAGTGAGAGACTGAGCCTCAGAGTAGCAGGCAAATAATGATAGAGGAGGATCCTGACACAGGCCTCTAAGGTGCCACAAACAGATGCAAACAGCTGTGTGCAAATGCACACACACACTCATTCATTATACACCCACACTGAGGTACCAGACTCAAATGAATACATAATTGTTCTTCTTTTTTTTTAAATCTTATTTTAGATTAACCTAATTTGATTATAAATTAAATAATTTGGAAGATTTCATTTGGGATTTTTTTTTCAAATACAGAAAAACATATAGAATGGAATGAAAATCATCAGTGTACTGGTTAGTTTTCTTCTCACCTTGCCCCACTACTGCCATCTGGGAAGAAGGAACCTCAAGTGAGAAAATGCCTCTATCAGATTGCTGGTAAGGCATTTTTTTTGATTAATGATGGATGCAGACAGGCCCGACCCATGGAGTGGAGGGAGTGGTGCCACCTCTGGGGCAGATGGTCCTGAGTTGTATGAAAAACCAGGATAAGTGTGATGGTTTGAATGAAAATGGCCCCATCTTAGTTAGGGTTTCCATTGTTGTGTAGCGACACCATGACTATGGCAGTTCTTATAAAGGAAAACATCTAATTGGGGTGGTTCACTTACAATTCAGAGGTTCAGTCTATTCTCATCATGGGAGGATGGCAATGTGCAGGCAAACATGGTATTGAAGAAGGAGCTGAGAGTCCTATATTTTGCAGGTAACAGGAAATGGTCTGAAAGTCACACTGGGGGATGCTTGAACAAAAGACCTCAAATCCCACCCCGAAAGTGACACACTTCCTCCAACAAGGCTACACCTACTTCAACAAGGCCACATTTCCTAATAGTGCCATCCTCTATGAGCTCATGGTGACCAATTACTTCAAACTACCATAGCCTCCATAGGCCCACAGGGAGTGGCTCTATTAGGTGGTGTGGCCTTGTTGGAGGAAGTGTGTCACTGGGAGTGGATTTGAGTTCTCAGATGCTCAAGCCAGGCCTAGTGCCTCACTCACTCTCTTCCTGCTGTCTGGTAATCTGGATGTAGAAATCTTAGCTACCTCTACAGCACAGTTTCTGACTGTATGCTGCCATGCTTCTCACCATGTTGATAATGGATGAAACCTCTGAACTGTAAGCCAGATCCAAATAAATGTTTCCTTATAAGAGTTGCTGTTGTCATGGTGTCTCTTCATAGCAAGAAAAACCCTAGCTAAGACATTGTGAGCAAGCCATGGAGGCAATACAATAATTGGTTTCTCCATGGCCTCGCATTAGTTCCTGCCTCCAGATTCCTACCTTGAGTTCCAGCTCTGATGTCCCTTCATCAGACTGTGAAGTAGAAGTCTAAGCCAAATAAATCCTTCTTTCCTCCAATTTTGCTATTGGTCTTAGTGTTCATCATAACAATAGAAAGCAATCTAAAACAATCAGTAACACTACTATAATTAGAGGAAGTTAGTTGTTTAAATACATGGGAGGGGCTGGGCTTGTAGCTCAATGATAGAAAGATTGCTTGCAGAGCATACAGGAAGCCATAGGTTTCATCCCCAGTAATTGGCAAACAAACAAACAAACAAACAAAACAACTGTACAAACACACACAGAGAGAGAAAGGGTGCATGTATGGACGGGGAGAAATTCATGGGAAGTCATTGATGTGCACCGAACTCCTGCACCAGGCCTCAACAGACCAAACTGAAATGGAGTCAGCTCCTGCTGAACTTGACCAAGCACGACCTCCTGAGAAATGAGAAACAATATTACCAAATGCCAAACCAGTCATATTTACTAATAAGGAAATGCTCCCACTTAAAATCTTAACAAGGAAAGTAGTGGAAATAACCTGTTTGCAGATGTGATTTTTCATTATGTTGTTTTGATGTTCTCATTCAAGCTACTGCATCAAAACTAGCTGTTCTGCTGTGCCTGGCATGGTACCTGTGTAGTTTCAGAAGTGATACTTCTCAATTCATAAACTGCAAATAAAAGTTAATTATATAATTTAGCTAAATTCCTAGAAACTCTTTTAACAATGTTAGTGGTTAATGAAATTTGGGAGTATTTTCTATAAGTGGAAGTTTCTGTCCCACCAGCAACTCTCAAATACCCAGCAGGCACTTCTGAAATAATTGACTCAGAGGCTTAATATTACTTATAAATACTTGGCAGGTAACTCATGCTTATTAATAACTATTATAATTAACTCTTACACTTAAATTAACCCATAACTCTTATCTATGTTTAGCCACATGGCTTGGTAGCTTTTCTTAGTATGGCATTCTCATCTTGCTTCCTCTGCATCTGGCTGTTGACTCCTGACTCTGTCCTTCTCCTTCCCATTATCCTGTTAGGTCACCCCATCCATACTTCCTGTCTGGCTACTGGCCAATCAGCATTTGATTAAACCAATCCGAGTGACAAACCTTTACAGTGTAAAAGAGGATTATTCCACAGCATTTTTCCACCTATTGCTCCATGGCTATCAGTTCCTGTTTTGTCAATGGCTACTTAGTGAAGATTTTTCCCTTGCTTTGGACCTTCATTTCAGAAACTCAGCTACTTCCATTATGGTATCCTCTTCTTTTAACTGATATCATTCTTTCTGCATTCCATGCCCCATCCTAACAAACAACACTCCTTGTTTTATCTATAGCCACTAATCAATGGAATTCCAATATGCCTCTTCATCAAACTGATGTAGAGTGTCTCCAGAAAAGCCATACAGTGAAATAAGAGCACTGAAGAAACTTTCTGCCACTGGCTCTGGCTTGTGAACAGTAGAAAAATGCAGGATTAGCTTCCTAGTCTTATACTTCATCCAACCTGCTAGCTAATGTCATGTTCTTTAACTTCAGAGTGAGAACTTTAAGGATGGTATGGGTGAATGGCCTTCCTTTACCTACATTTCAAGACATTTAATGGATAAATGAACAGTTTTAAAAACAGAGACATCATCACCCTCAAAGCCAGGATAAAATGGAAGACCATTAAAACATGAACATACATGAAACATGCATAGCTCTCTTTAGTGCTTCAGTAACAAGTGACTGTCTAAAAACAAAAGTCTTGCACTTACCAATTTCCATGGTGTAAATACTCTTACTGTAGTTGATTTTAAACTACTCTTGTGATGCCACTTAACACAGGGTGTAACAAGGCAAGACGGTGTAGCATTCTTGCTGAGGTCATTTTATGTTTGACTAGAATTCTTGTCCTTGATGGGAAGCCCCATGGAAAATTACCCAACTCTGTTCTAGGAACCTGAGGCCAAGATGCCCCAACTAACTTATGTTAGCTTCTGTTAAACTACCTGCTTGTGCAGAACCTCTCTCTCCCCTAGCTAACCATTTACCTTAGCTTCTGTTAAATTCCCTGCCAGTGCAGAACTCCCCCTCCAGTTAACAGCTTATTTTAGCTTCTGTTAAACTGCTTGCCTGTGTGAAGTCCTTCACTGCCCCACCCCACCCCCTGTAGCTGCCAAGTGAGATGTCAGAACATAGTTTTTTCATTCAAAAACCTCTAACTTTAAACACTCAGCACCATACTTGGGTCGCAAATACCTGAGTGTAGTCCTAGCTCATTAGAATAAAGACTTTTAACTGGCTATCAACTGTGTCTGAGTTTATAGCTCCCCCAAACAAGAGTTAAGGTCTTGATAAATTATTGGAAGATAGAAAGAACAAGCCTTAGCACCACATTACTTCCTGATACCATTCCTAAAATGCAAGCAAGTACATAAAACTCAGCCAGAGCTAACTTTAGAAAGAGCCATACTAATAGTAACTTTCTTGGGACAATCTTTCCAAGTAATAAACTATTTGTAACTTCAAAGCACGAAGTCATTACATCTCCTTTCCTTGCTTGTGTTAGTTATTTCTTTATAACTGTCTATACCAGAAATTGCATCAAACAACTCGCACATAATAGATAAATATCCTATCATGGTGGTAGTTTCTTTGTCAACTTGATACAAACTAGGGTTATCTGGGAAGAGGGAACCTCAATTAAGAAAACGCCAGTTGAGGTCCCAGTGCTGAGAGGGCAAAGTGGTCATTAGCTTCCATCCCTAACAGGGAAGCTATCTCCAAGTGACATGCACTTACAAAGGAAAAATTAGTTTTCTCTGACGGAGTCTCACTATTTTAACCATGCTCAAGTGTAGGCTCTATGCCCAGCAGTACGTGGCCATCTCAAAGAAAGTTCAATGGTATTTTTAAAGACTTTTGTCTCATCTTGGTATGTCTGTTTGTTTTCTAAAGAGAAAGGCAGGATGGAGTTGGGTAGATTGGTAGGAAGGAAAGACGTGGGAGGAGTTTGGGGAGAGGAAAACAGGACCAGAACGTATTATATAAAAAACTCAATAAAAAAAAACATATAAATTAAGCCAGGCATGGTGGTCATGCCTTTAGTCACAGCACTTGGGAGGCAGAGGCAGGCAGATCTCTGAGTTCAAGGCCAGCTTGGTCTGCAGAGTGAGTTCCAGGACAGCCATAGCTACACAGAAAAAACTATCTCAAAAAAACCAATATATCTAAATAAAAATGCATATATATGTTGAAATTTTAATATATATTAAAGGGGAAAGAAAAAGAAAATACCTCTATCACATTGGACTATAAGTAAGTCCATGGGCCATTTTCTCCATTAATGATTGATGTGGGACTTCCCAGGCCACTGTGAGTAGTACCACTCCTGGGAAGGTAGTCCTGAATGCTATAAGAAAGTAAGCTGAGGAAGCCATAGGGAGAAGACCAGTCAGCAGTGTTGCTCCATGTCCTCTACTTTAGTTTCTTCCTTTAGTGCCTGTTCTGGCTTTCCTTCATGATAGATTACAATTATAAGCTAAAATAAACCTTTTCCTCTCCAAACTGCTCTTGGTCATGTTGTTTATCACAGCAATTGAAAGCAAACTAGGACACCTATTGCCAATTTATATAGTCCTAGCCTTTCACTATGACATTTGACTTGGGATGAGGTTACCTTCTATAGGTATTCTGACTTAATATGTGATGCCAGAAGCAGGCCAGGGCTAATCTATATCACTCATAAAACATAGCACACTTCTGCTTCATTGCATACACAGATTAGATGGTTGTTACAATTAGAATATGAAACATAACCCAAAGGTTTGTATTTTCAAAACCTGTTTCAAAGTTTGTGGTCCAATTTTGAAGGCTGTAGAACCTTTAGGAAATAGGAAACAGCTGGTGGAAGTAGGTGAATAAGGGTAGTTCTACTTAAGTTATAACTGTCTTAGTGTTAATAGACTAATTTCTTTGCTTCTTAGCCCACCAAGACATGAGAAATCTCCACAATATATTTTTAATCCTGTGGAACTGTTTTACCACACCCTTTCTGTTCTGGCAAAAAACAAAAAACAAACAAAAAATAAAAAAAACAAAACAAAAAACAAAACAAAACTCTGAAACTGTGAGCCAAAAAGAACATTTATTTCTTCCTCCCTCCCTCCCTCCCTCCCTCCCTCCCTCCCTCCCTCCCTCGCTCTCTCTTTCTTTCTTTATTTCTATTGCTTCTGACAGATATTTTATCATTATAACTAGAAAAGTAACTGAAATAAGGGTACTCTTGTGCTCTAAGGATATCTGGAATTAAGAGGATTGTATATTCAACTTCACATAAAAAACAATTATCAGGACTGAAATTCTGTTGCTGTTGTTGACAACCAGGAAGGCATACAGTCATGTCTTATCATTCAGACCCAAAGAGAAGTTCTAATAAATTGTGTTTCCTTTTTATAAGTTGTGAAGTTATAATTTATGTACCAAATATTCACTAATTTTAAGGATGTAATTCAAAGATTTTATAAAAGTAGAGTTATATAAACATCCACTGTCTCATATTCATATATTTTAACATCTCAAGTGCCTATATTCTTATAAATAATCATTCCCTATTCCTGATACCAGTTTATCACCACTGCTGCATCCCTAGCCTTAAGCAAGAATTTTCTGCCTTGAGAGATCAGTGGATTTATACAAATTTCTTATGGATGGAATTTCATGAAGCCTTTTGTTTCTGCCTTTTTTCATTTATCATATTTTAAAGATTTATTCATACAATGCCATATGCCATCATTTCTTTTTATTGCTGAATAATATTCCATTTTATGAATATATAGCATTGTGTTTAACCATTCAAATTTTTGTGAACATTTTTCCTACTTTCTGGTTAGTATGAATAATGGCAATTGGTGCACAAAGTTTTTGATGCTCAAAGTGTTTAAGCCAAAATGTCTTTGGTTGTTTCCTGGCCAGAGACCAGGGACACCACAGGGGCAGTCTGGTTTCACATTATCTTTCTTCCCCTAAATGAGCACCCTTCCCTGAGGATTGCCATGGAACAGAGAGTTACCTGGAAATACCACCATGTGAGTGAACAAAATCCACTAAGGAGTTCATCACTCCCTCTCCATGCCTCCAACCAGTAAAGCCTTATTAACTCCAGGGTGAGGACTCACAACAATATCTCACTTCTTGGAATCCGCACCTTCATTACAATACCTCTTCCTTCTCTCTTGTAAGTGGCCATCTATGACGCTATAATAATACTCCTTTTTAAACTTGCCCTCCCATTGTATATGAATTCTTTTTTTAGTTTTATTTATTTTATTTGTTTATGTGTATGAATGTTTTGTATTGTGGAATATTTCTTTATACTGTGTGAAGATGTGTCACTATGATTAGTTTAATAAAAAGCTAAATGGCCAATAGCTAGGCAGGAAGTATAGGTGAGACTTCTGGACACAGAGAGCTCTGGGAAGAAGAAAGGAGAGTTTCCAGCCAGACACAGAGGAAGCAAGAGGGACAGTACAGAATAAAGGTAACTGAGCCATGTACATGAACATAGATTTTAAAATATGGGTTAATTTAAGTTATAAGAACTAGTTAGGAAAAAGCCTAAGCTAAGGCTGAGCTTTCATAATTAATAATGTCTCAGTGTCATGATTTGGGGGCTGGCAGTCCAAAAAAAGCCTTCTACAGTTTTGCTTACATGTATGTCTGTGCACCCTCTGTGTTTTTCGTGCCTTCAGAGGTCAGAAGAGGGCATCAGGTTCCCTGGGATTGGATTTATAGATGGTTGTGAGTTGCCACATGCAGCTGGGAATTAAACACTGGTCCTGTGTAACTGCTGAGCCAACTCCCCAGCCCCAAATTTCACTCATTGAATCCACAAAACAAGATTCTAGAAGCCACAGGCTGTATGACTGCATCTGGCACCTAATTCCTGAGTTCAAGTATATTTGGGGCTAGGAAAGCTCTGTCACTCTCAGGGAAACCCTACTTTCTTGTGTCAAGATCAAGCATCTAGTCCCCTTCCACCTTTCTGTTTCCTCTCTACAACCTTCCTCTATACAAGCAATAAAACCACCCTGGCAGATATTCTCAGAGGTACTGTGGCCATCCCTTTGGCTATTAGATTTTTAAAACAACAGATCCCAGAAATCCCCAGGAACCTCATGCTGGTAAAAGAATAAGGCTGAAAAGCCTGGGAGCAGCCAGAAGAAGAACTTGACTTCTCCAGAAAGATTTACAGGTTTTTTTTTTTAAGAGAATGGATCTGAGACAATGGTGCACATGTGGGATGGGTTGGGGGATGGAAGTATATTTTGGTCAGATTGCTTAGTTATGCATATCTCTTACTTTCTATTTAAACCTTACACTCAAGGTAGGACCAGGAAGATTGACTTGTTTGTTCTTCTTCCCAATGTGCCTATGTTGATTAAATCTCTTTGTCTTGTTGTCTGTATTAACTTGGCTCCATTAATTGACTTACTGCAAACAGGTGCCTAACAACCACCCTTTGGTCGGATTTAAGACCCATCCCTGAGATAGAACCTCTCCTTGATATTATCAATAAGGCCAAAAAACTGACACTAGATAGGTCACTGGCCCTATAGGAAAATCTACTACTATTATTCAGAACATAGCTAAAAAAAATGACTCATAATGATACATTGTTCTTATCAAAAAATTCTTACATTAAGTGTTAATTAATATAGAAGCCCAACCCATAACTAGTAATTGTGCAGAGAAGAAACTTCAGTGTACTCTACCTTAAATGGAATTTCTATCTCACACCCCGTCTCTTAAAGCTCAGAGATGTATGCAGAAGAGGAAGCAGAACAATTATAAGAGCCAGTAGTGGTGGATGTTATCAAGCAAACAACGTTTCCCAGACACAACAGAGCAAATGTACATACAAACTCAGACACTATGACAACATGCACAAGGCCTGCCCAAACTAAAGCCAGACACATTTCCAGCAAGGAGGACAGAAAGTGGGCATAAAGGCCCACCCCTAGCCCAGAAGCTACTTGCAATTGATACCTGCTAGAAGAAAGAAGATCAGGTTTCTTTAAAGGGGTTTATCAATCATGCTCCAGGGCAAGCCCAATACTCTGGAGTAGTTGGCCTCTTGTTTGTTTGTTTTTCTTTTAAGAGAGAAAGAACATGAAGCTGGATGGGTAGGGAAATCAAAGAGAGGATATGGGAGAAATTACTGGAGGGAAAGAACATGATTAAAATATATTGTGTGAAATTCTTTTTTTAACATAATTTCTTTATTGGTTCTTTGGGAATTTCACATGGTGTGCCCCAATTCTGCTCATTTCCCAGTCCCTCCATATCTGCCCTTCACCTTTGCAGCATCCCTACCAAGAAAATTATTTGAAAATTAAGAACAAAACAAAATAAACAACAACAAAAACCCACTTTGTTCCTCTGTCTTTCCCGCCTCTCCAACACCCCTTCACTCTTAAGGAATAAATAAAAATGCTATTTAAAAAAGAAAAGAAAATGAATGGCCAAGCTTGGCTTGTTAGAGTTGGGAGGTCACAAGCTCTAGACATTCACGCTAGTAGCAACAAGAGTCATCACGGCTCTAGAATCTCATGTGTTACACTCATTTCAGAGTCAGCTGTATTTTCATCCCTTTGATGTTACCTACCTTAGCACATTTTATCCCAGAGAAATGGAGTCTGGCATCCCCTGGCATCAGACTCATGTATGAAGTTACAAGACTCCCCCCTACAGTATTTTCCTTCGTAAATACAATGATACCTAGGGAAACTATGAAGGAGCTAGGATAGCCAGCTACTGCTAAACTTGATTCCTTGAAGAGGAGGAGGGGCACAAGACAAATTCCTTGTGACTTGCTAGTCTCTGATGTAAGCGTCTGTTTTTACACTTTCTCTACTAGAATAATAATGCATTTTATTGACTTATAAAGAAGATTCACAATTGAAATATCAAATCCTTATGATGCAGCATAAATAATTCTGCAGCATTTTTATTGGCTTAACAATATAACATAAGCATTTTTCAATCATGACTAATTCTTCCAAAACAGAATTCCAATAACTTTATACTATTCGTACACTATGGCCCACTATCATAATTTCCTTAACCTTTTGCTATTTGGGAAACATTCACTGTTTGTTTGTCATTGTTATAAAGTGCACCGTAATACAACTTACTACTTTTCAAATTGCTTTGGGTATATTTTTATTAGTTGATTTACTGGGTCTAAGGCTGCCAATGTTTTTGAAGCTTGTATGACTGACTCCAAAGTCAGATTGAGTCCTTCCACCATGGTGCCTTTTGGAGACACTCCACAACAAGATCTTCTATCTCTTCTTTGAACCAATTACTCATGTTGATATAACCACACAGGAATTTCATTTACTTTCCCTCTACTGATTCATTTGTTTTGTTTTGATGTTAATGGCCCTGCTGCAGTCTCCACAAGAATGGGGACCATGATTTGTAGTTTATTTGAATTCACAGAATCTTCTTGCATTTACATCAAAATAGAAATAGTCAGCTCAATTTCTCAGAAAAATAAGCATTTCAAAGGACAAGTGGTACTCTTCTAAATGCAGGAGTTATGAATTTGTTGACATTATAGCTCATTTGAGTCTATTCTCTTAACCTTCTAAGTTTGATAACCCCATTTCTTCAATTACTAGATTTGCATATTCTAACGACCCTATAAAAGCTTAAAGTTTTATGTTATAACCACTTCTTCCCTAGCCTATGACCTTTTGTACTTGAATAAGTAGAATGGATCTAGCTAATCCTTCTGGCAGCTAAAACATACACCCTTCCTAACATCCTTAAGTTCTTTCCATTAACCCTAAGAAAGGGTCAAAATAGTATACTGCAGTATAAACTTCATGTTGACTACAGTCCTCAACTATGGCATCAAATGTAAGATTGTTTCTCACTCAGGTTTACTAGAGAGTGAAGACCTGGAAAGTAATGTGGGAGCTTCTATCTTAAATATGTGATACTGTTGCAAACCTTATGATTCTAACTAGTAGCTAGGCATGGTAATGCATGCCTTTACCATGGTAAAGCATGTCCCAGTGCTTGGGAGGCAG
>CABHPH010041729.1:0-24320 GCA_902168325.1 Peromyscus nudipes | reverse complement strand
CCCCCCCCATGGAAGTTCTGGTGACCATGTCTTTAAGAGAAAATACTCTGATAGGGTAAACAGAAGGATTATTATTGGATAACTGTCCTAGTTAAGGTTACTATTTTGTTGGTTTTTGTTTGTTTTTGAAACAGAGTTTCTCTGTGTATCCTTGGCTGTCCTGGAACTCACTCTGTAGACTGGGCTGGACTCAAACTCAGAGACCCGCCTGCCTCTGCCTCCCGAGTGCTGGGATTAAGGTGTGTGCTGCCACAACCTGGCTGGGGTGTAGCTGGAGTTTTCTCTCTGGGTCCCGCCAAGCCCAGGCAGTCTGACAGCCCACTTATGAAATAAACACACAGATGCTTATATTATTTACAAACTGTATGGCCATGGCAGGCTTCTTGCTAACTGTTCTTATATCTTAAACTAACCCATTTCTATAAATCTATACCTTGCCACGTGGCTCATGGCTTACCGGCATCTTCACATGCTGCTTGTCATGGTGGCAGCTGGCAGTGTCTCTGACTCAGCCTTCCACTTCCCAGAATTCTCCTCTCTCCTTGTCCCACCTATACTTCCTGCCTGGCCACTGGCAGGTTTTATTTATACAGAACTATATCCACAGCACTGGGATTACTGGAATGTCCCAGGAGTATCTTCTGAAGTGTCCAGGTTCTCATCTCCTAGGACACAGAATTGTAGCACAAATTCTAAAAGGTCTTATCAATAAAAACAAACCTGGAGCTAGGTATTGGGGTGAATGCTGAAAGATCAGAGAAACAGAACCAGCCACAGCTAACCTCACCTCGCCAATTCCTCAGCTGATCTCGTTTCCTTGAACTGGAAGCCTCTGTGTCCTCATCCAAATAGATCTCAGCTGAACTGCTGCTTGTGGTGGTATTGTGTTCCCCAAAATATTGTGCACCCTAATAAACTTATGTGGGGTCAGAGAACAGAACAGCCACAATATTAAACACAGATGTTAGGCAGTGGTAGCACACGCCTTTAATCCTAGCTTTCCAGAGGCAGAGATCCACCTGGATCTCTGTGAGTTTAAAGCCATACTGGAAACAGCCAGGCATGGTGACTCATGCCTTTAATCCCAGGAAGTGATGGCAGAAAGCAGAAAGGTATAAGGTGTGAGGACCAGGAACTAGAGACTGGTTAAGCTTTCAGGCTTTCGAGAAGCAGTTCAGCTGAGAGCCATTCAGATGAGGACTCAGAAGCTTCCAGTCTGAGGAAACAGGACCAGCTGAGGAATTGGGAGGTGAGGAAGCTGTGGCTGGTTCTGTCTCTCTGATCATTCAGTGTTCACCCCAATACCTGGCTCTGTGTTTGTTTTTGTTAATAAGACTCTAAGATTCATTCTACAGCTGCTAAAAGCCTAAAAGCTTAATAAAGATTCTAGTTCCTGGTCCTTATGCCTTACATACCTTTCTGCTTCCTGCCATTACTTCCTAGGATTAAAGGCATGTGTCACTATGCCTGGCTGTTTCCAGTGTGGCTTTGAACTCACAGAGATCCAGACAGATATGCCTTTGGAATGCTAGGATTAAAGGTATGTGTGCCACCATTTTCTGGCCTCTTTATCTAGTGGCTGTTCTGTTCTCTGGCCCCAGATAAGTTTATTAGGGTGCACAATATTTTGGGGAACAGAATGTCACCACACAGAATTATACCGGAGACACATGTCTTCCTAATAGCCACATTCATGAGCACAAGAAGTACTAGTGGAAGTTAGAAACAGCCCCTTTTACATCTTTGTTCTTTTTCTTAATTAAATAATTAAGAGAGGATCTCATGCTGGGTGGTGGTGGTGCACATCTTTAATAGAGGCAGAGGCAGGCAGATCTCAGAGTTAGTGTCTTGAAAACAAACAAACGAACAAACAAACAAACAAACAAACAAAGAGGCTCTCATGTAGCTAAAGCTGGCCTCAAGCTGTATAGCCAAGGATGCCTTTGATCCCTCTAGCTCTACGTCCCAAATACTGGGATTGCAGGTCTATGCCAATCATACCTGTCTACTGTTTCTTTTTAAAACTGAGATATATTTTGAGTTTATGTGTCTCTTTTTAAATGTTTATTTCATATTTATTTATTTATTTATAGCAGAGTTGCAGTTTATTAAGAGAGCTTTTAAAGGACAAGAAAGAGCAGAAGAGAGGCATTTTGGGAAAAAGGTACACTTAAGAGCATGGGTATGAGTTTCTGAAAGAAGAGTTGCCCAAAGTTTTATCTTTTTTTAATTTTAATTTCAATTATTTATTTATTTTGTTTTGTTGAGACAGGGTCTCATATAACCTTGGCAGGCCTAGAACTCACTGTTTAGACCAGACTGGCCCTAAAATCATAGAGATCTGCCTGCCTCTGTCTCTCAAGTGCTGATATTAAAGGTGTACACCAGCGAGAGTGGCCCTCCAAAAAATGTTTTCTTCTATTTTCGTTAAGTTGTACAACCAGCATCACTATCTAATCCCAGAACAAAGCCATCACCTATGAACCCTATGCCACATTTCACCCCTCTGGCAAGTATGGTCTATTTTCTGCCTCTATGTATTTACATGGACATTTCATATGAATGGAATATGTGCTCTTTTCCATATGGCTCCTTTCTATGAGCAGTGTTTTATCAAGATTCATGTTATAGCGTTCATACATCAGTACTTTATTTCTCTTTAAGCTGGGTAATATCCCATTGCATGTACTTTCATTTTTTTGTTATTGTTAGTAAGCTTTTTATCTTTGTTTTTTAAAAAATAGCACATTTAAGGAAACTTGAAGTTCCAGTGCCCGACAAAGTGATATTTCAATCCTTGAGTACTGGCATCATTCTTTTGACTTGGTAGTTGACACTCCCCCTCCATCTGGGTCTTCATATCACTAAAACAAAACCAGGAGTAGAGGCAGTCACTTCAGTGTGTGTGTGTGTGTGTGTGTGTGTGTGTGTGTTTTAAATTGGAGGTGCTGCTAAGGGAACAAGATTAATCTATGTCTGCAACCTGGGGAAATTGGAACAAAGGAGTAGATTTAAGAAATTTATGATTGGCTTGACATGGTGGTTCATACCTTTAATCCTAGCACTTGGGAGGCAGAGGCAGGAGACTTTCTCTGAAAGGCCAGCCTGGTCTACAGAGTGAGTTTGAGAATGCTTAGGACTACATCAAGAAAGAGTGTCTCAGAAAAAAAAGTATAGAAAGAAAGTGGTATCAACAAGACCATGTTCATGAAATATAGGGACTTAGGGAAAAGAAAGACTTCTAACTTTATGGTTCCTATAAATCTTCTATTATTGCCATCTACCTTCCATGTACTGGGTATAGATTTTAGAAGAATTTTCTTCTGGAAGTAGAAAATTAATCTACTGGCCTATGTTCTTGATTCAGACAGTTCTCGTCCATGAAGATAGAGATATTTACCTCAGGAGTTGAGAAAAGGAATGCACAGAAGAAAGGAAGGAAGGAAGGAAGGAAGGAAGGAAGGAAGGAAAAGAGAGAGGGAGGAAGGATTAGAGGGAGGGAAGGAGGGAAGGAGGAAGGAAGAAAGGTCATTTAGGAAAGATAAGACATACTCAAGCACAGGTATAGGTGTCTCACTGTTTTCTTTGTTAGGGCTGTCCATATGTGGCCAAATATATGTTTCAGTGGCTTTGTAAGTTACTTTGCTTAAAGCAGTTTACAAGTTTGAATGTTAAATCTGAGAATCATGAGGAGAAAAGACCAAATCCATGATTGTCCAATTAAAGCAAAGTATATTTTGGGGTGTACCTGGGACTGGCCAGTGGGCTGTCTTACCCTAAGTCAGGAGTTGAGAGAGCAGCCCCTGTCTGTAGGAGAGATGAGGTGTTCACAGGGGTGAGAGAGTTGGCTGTTACACATTTTTAGGAAAGTACAGTGAAAGAGAAGGAATAAGGGTAAGGATATCATGTGAATGGAGTCACAGGCTGTTTACATCAGTTCTAAGAAACAGGAACTTACTACAAATAGAAACCTTAGCTTGCAAGGGTTTAACAGAGAACAAACAGGAACTTATTCTTTAACTACAAATAGAAATCTTAACATGCACAGGACAAATAGGAACTTCTTAATTAAAAATATCAGCTTGCAAGGATTTAACATAGGACAAAAAGGAACTCATTCTTAACTGTCTTAACTGCAAACAGAACCCTTAGCCTGCAAGATATATTTTTCTTGCTTTGGTCTCCCATTAACTTGCAAGGTATATTTGTTGTGCCCGGGTCTCAAGACCCTCAAACAAGACCACCACAGAACCAATATCCAATGTAAGTACAAAGGGGTTTATCAATAGCAAGCAAGCCTGGGCTCAGTCTGCATCCAATACTCTGGCTATGCAGGTGAAGGAGGATGGCCCTGAGCTTTCAGGGTGAGATGTTTTTAAAGGGAAAAACTACAAGTTGGGAGGTACAAGCCTTTGCATTTCAGGGTCATACTTCAGTTCACAAGAACAGTTAGCCAGGAGCAGAAATACAGAAGACAAAATACATTTGGAGACTCTCCCAGAACCATAGACTTTGATGGATTAAGCTTTTTTTTTTTTGTTTCAAAACTATTTCTTGATCAGCCTACCCACACTGGAGGGGTCGCCTTGACTGGGGTCCTACCTGGTTATTTATGTCTCTGGAACTTGGTTCAGTTTCTATCTTAGTACTGTTAGAAATAAGTTATTAAATGGAGTTTGTATTACTCTCTCATATTGTTCATATTTTGGTCTCACATTAAAGATTAAATAATTTCCTTTTAAAAACAAAGTTGTAAAGTTTTTTATGGGGAAGGTGGTAGTTTGAATGTAATTGGTCCCCATAAGCTCATTGGAAGTGACACTATTAGGAGGTGTGGTCTTGTTGGAGGAAGTGTGTCACTGTGGGAGCAGGCTTTGAGATCTCCTCTGTTCAAGCTTCACTCAGTGTGACATTTATTTCACTTCCTGTTGTCTGCACAAGATGTAGAACTCTTAGCTACCTCTCTGGCACCATGTCTACCTGCATGCCACCATGTCCCACCATGATGATAATGGACTGAACCTCTGAACTGTAAGAAAGCCACCTAATTGAATGCTTTCCTTGCTGTGGTCATGGTGTTTCTTCACAGCAATAGAAACCCTGACTAAGACAGGAGGTGTTATTCAGGAATGAGAAGGGAATGCTAACAACTCAAGTTTTAGATCATTTTGGCTCTAAGTAAACAGTTTGTTATATTTGAAGTCGTTGATTTTCATATCTTTAGAAAAACATGCACTGATTCAGTAGGCAGGTTTGGCTTTATCTGTTTCCTGCCAGCAGGAAAGGCAAAGCAGATCCCTAGATGAAGGGGCATGTTTTCCCTCCCGTCTCTACAGCTTGTCCTGTCTTTCTATTCTTCCTTAAACTCTGGTTTAGTAGATTTCTCTGATGATCTTATGGAAAGTTGACAAAATTTGGAAAACATATCACTTAGGCTTGTTTCACAAGTCTTAGGCAAATAAATTGTATTTAAAACATAGAATCAACAGTCTAAACTTACTTTCATTTTGTTTCCTGCTGACCACTTATCACCCATTTCCCTCTCTCTCTCCATTCTGCTTTCCTCCTATGAGGTGTGCACACTATCAGACCCCCCCTCTTTCTCTCCCCCTTCCTCCCTCCTTCCCCTCTCTTTCTCTCCCCACTTCTCTCTTCCCCCACTAAATAAACCTCTTCACTGAGCGCTGTCTGCATGGTGTTTCTCCATTTTAGGAACAGACCTTGAGTTACTGGAACCAGTCAACCCAGATTCCAGGAACTAGAAAGTGCAAAGTACAGAGTCACAAGGTATTCATGTAGTGATGACTGCTGGACCACGGAATGTTCCAACCCTGGTTCTCAGGGTAACTGTTTGACCACAGAGTGTCCCAACCCTAGTCTCCATGGTGATTGTTTGAGCACAAAATGTCCCCACCTAAGGGCAGCCAATGAGAAACGGTGACGGGCAACCACGCCCCTTAAAAGTAAGATTAAACCATGATTTCTGGAAAGTCCCTAGAAACGAGCCAATCAGAAATGTACATGTATAAAAATCCCCTGCTACAGTAATCTTGTGGTTTTTGCCTTTAAAAGCTGTGCACAATTCAAACTGGGCACTTCCTCCAGCCTCCACTGGGTTGGATGTCTTGGATGAAGTCCCTGCCTAGTATTGCTCCTGAAAATCCTGAATTAAAGCCTTGCTTTTGCATTCTTTGGTGGTCTCTCTGGGGGTCACCATCTGGACACAGCAGTAACAGTATGGGCCTTGAGAACCAAGATGAAGAAAAACAAGAAACAGCCAGGGTCAATGTCTTTGAGTATGCACATAATTCCATCAAATCTCTCCTGCAACTCCCCTTCCTTTCTCACATCCAATTCCAGATTGTCTTTTGTTTGTTTGTTTTTCCTCACTATCAAGTAATTTAAAGTACCCAATCAAGGCTGGGTGGTGGTGGTGCATGATGTTAATCCCAGCACTCAGAAGGCAGAGGCAGGCAGATCTCTGAGAGTTCAAGGCCAGTCTGGTCTACAGAGCAAGTTCCATGACAGACATAGAGAAATCCTTGTGGTGGTATTGTTTTCCCCAAAATATTGTGCACCCTAATAATCTTATCTTGGGTCAGAGACAGAACAGCCACTAGATACAAAGGCTAGAAAATGGTGGCACTCACACCTTTAACCCTAGCATTCCAGAGGCAGAAATCCCTCTGGATCTCTGTGAGTTTAAGGCCACATTGGAAACAGCCAGACGTGGTGACACAGGCCTTTAATCCCAAGAAGTGAGCCTTTAATCCCAGGGAGTGATGGCAGAAAGCAGAAAGGTATATAAGGCGTGAGTACCAGAAACTAGAAGCATTTGGCTGGTTAAGCTTTTAGGTTTCTAGCAGCAGTTCAGCTGAGACACATTCGGATGAGGACTCAGAAGCTTCCAGTCTGAGGAAACAGGATCAGCTGAGGAACTGTCGAGGTGAGAAAGCTGTGGCCTGTTCTGTCTCTCTGATCTTCCAGCATTCACCCCAATACCTGGCTCAGGTTTGATTTTATTAATAAGAACTTTTAAGATTCATACTACAAATCCTGTCTCCAAAAATAAACAAAAAACAAACAAATGAAAAAACTAAAGAAAAGAAAAAGAAAAAAAAGTACCCAATTGTGGTAATATATTGTGTACCCCAATAAAGCTTGTCTGGGGATCAGACGACAAAGCCAGTCACTATATTAAACATAGAGGTCAGGCAGCAGTAGCACACGTCTTTAATCCTAGCATTCAGGAGGCAAAGATCCATCCAAATTTCTGTGAGTTCAAGGCCACACTGGGAACAGAGCCAGGTGTGGTGGCACATGCCTTTAATCCCAGCACTAGGAAGGAAGTAAGATGGTAGGGCACAGAAAGATATATAAGGCACGAGTAAACAGGAAGTCTCTCTCTTTAGACTGAGGATTTTGTAGAGGTAAGCTAGTGGCTGCAGCAGTTCAGCTGAGTCTCATTTGGGTGAGGACTCAGAGGCTTTCAGTCTGAGAAAACAGGATCAGCTGAGGAGTTGGCAAGGCGAGGTTGGCTGTGGCTTGTTCTGTTTCTCTTATCTTTCAGCTTTTACCCCAATATCTGGCTCTGGCTTTTTTTTTAATTAATAAGACCTTTTAAGATACTTTAAGATACTGAAGTTACCCAATATAAGAGACAAAGAAGCCAAAGATGTATAAAAAGCTCTGCTTTGGGATATTCATGGCTCTCAGAGAAGGTGCTGGTGAACAATAGAAACTCCCTCTGTAAAAGAGCCTTGGGGTTCCATTGCCCTGATTAGAAAAGTCTATGTCTTAGTTAGGGATTATACTGCTGTGAAGAAACACCATGACCATGGCAATTCTTATAAACTCACTTACAGTTCAGAGGTTTAGTCCATTATTATCATGGTGTGACAGAGTGGTGTGCAGGCAGACATGGTGCTGGAGCAGGAACTGAGAATTCTTACATCTTGACTCACCAGCAGTAGGAAGTGTTCTGAAATACTGGGCTTGGCTTGAGCAGATATGAGACCTCAAAGCCCACTCCACAGTGACATACTTCTTCTAACAAGGCTACACCTATTCCAATAAAGCCACACCTCATAATAGGGTCATTTCTGATGAGTTTATGGAGACTAATTACATTCAAACTACCACAGGGGGTAAGGACAAATGGACTAAATTCAGGGCCTTGTTCATGACAGGCATGTGCTATTTTACTATTGATCTACATCTCCAGTCCACTCTTATCTTTTTTAAAAATATTATTTATATAGATTTATTTATTTCACAGGACATGGTGTTGCTTTTGTGTAGCATGAATCTTAAAGATACTTATTAATAAAATCAAACCTGAAGCCAGGTATTGGGGTGAATGCTGGAAGATCAGAGAGACAGAACAGGCCACAGCCACCTCACCTCACCAATTCCTCAGCTGATCCTGTTTCCTCAGACTGGAAGCTTCTGAGTCCTCATCCAGAATGAATCTCAGCTGAACTGTGCTGCTCAAAGCCTAAAAGCTTAACCAGCCTAAAAGCTTCTAGTTTCTGATCTTCATGCCTTATATATCTTTCTGCTTTCTGCCATCACTCCCTGGGATTAAAGGCTCACTTCTTGGGATTAAAGGTGTGTGTCACCATGCCTGGCTGTTTCCAATGTGGCCTTGAACTCACAGAGATCTAGAGGGATTTCTGCCTCTGGAATGCTAGGATTAAAGGTGTGAGTGCCACCATTTTCTAGCCTCTGTATCTAGTGGCTGTTCTGTTCTCTGACCCAAGATAAGTTTATTAGGGTGCACAATATTTTGGGGAACACAATACCACCACACTTTTGTATCCCCAATTTTATATCAAAGAACTATTAGAGGCAGCAGGATTATGAAGTAAAATTTTTATCATGGTGTTGGGCCTACTCACTCCACACTGGAATATGTTATACTGGTGATATTTGGATATACAGACCATTTATAGGGATACAGAGCTGTTGGATTCAGTTATAGGTCAACCAATCAGGACAGACAAAATGTTCACAAAAATCACAAAAGCAGAACTGCAGGTTTACAAAAGAGTTTAACCAAGGGTTAGCCAATTGGAACAGGCAACACCGATACAATCTTAAGATGAGGACTCATTTGGTGTCTTTTGTTAATCATCACTGTGGTAAGTTCTACAACCTCATGCTTTACCAGCTCTAGAGTTACAACCTCACTGTGACAGGATTTACAATTCCATGTTTTACAATCCCTGAGGCAAAAGTTTCATCTCCTGCTATACTTAGGGAGATTCACTTAATTCTTTAGCAAACAAGGGTGTCAGGCCAGGTGAGAAATTTAACTCTTTCAATGCTTGCCTTTAATTTAGTACTTCGGAGACAAAGGCAGAGGCAGAAGAAGAGGAAAATGGATCTCTGAGTTCAAGGCCAACTCAGTCTACATAGTTACTGTGGGATGTCCTTCTGTACCCTGTGAATGTGTGTTGCTCTCATTGTTAATAATAAAGTTGATTGGCTGATAGCCACACAGGAAGTATGGCAGGACAACCAAACTAAGGAAGGAAAGAGAGCAGCAGAGTCAGCGGCAGAGGATGCCAGCCAGCTAGCTGCCGAGGAAGCAAGTCATGTAAAAAATGAGGTAACAAGCCACAAACTATGTGGCAAAGCATAGATGAGAAAAATAGGTTAAGAATCAGAGCTAGTAATAAACCTGAGCTACTGGCCAAGCATTTACAATTAATATAAGTTGCTGAGTGAATATTTGGAAGCAGCTGCGGAATAGAGCAGGACAGAGAAACTCTATTTACACATAGTGAGCTCCAGGACAGCCAAAGCTATATAGTGAGACCCAGTCTCAAAAAGAAAAGATTTATTTGTATGTGTATGAGTGTTTTGCCTACGTGGGTGTAAGTGCAATACATTCATGACTGGTGCTAGGGGAGGCCAGAATAGGGCACTGGGTCTCCTAAATCTGGAGTTACACATGTTTCTAATGCTATTGGTCATTGAACTGATGATCCAGATGCCCCAAATCTTGGTAAGAGAAGGATAAAAGGAATTCAGTGGTAGAATGCATGCTTAGCCGGGGTTAGGCCCTGGGTTCAAAGTCCATCATGCCCAAACAAATAAATATACAGCAACAAAAAAAAGCTCCCCAAAATGTGGTTTAGTTTGAATGTGAAATGTCTCTTATAGGCTCATATTTGAACATGCTTCCCAGCTTCTGGCACTGTTTGCAAAGGTTATGGAACCTTCAGGAGGTGAAACCTTGCTGTAAGAGGAACATCACTGGGTAGAGGATTGGGGCTTGAAGATTTGTAGCCCACCCCACTTCCTGGTCTCCACCTCCCCCTTGTTTTCTGTGTATAGATCTATATTAGTGAAATGTCAAAAGCCTTTAGAGTCCAGCTCTAAATATTTCTCCCAGAGTCCAAGGAAGGCTCTACAAACCAGCGAAGGAATCTATCTATATGAGGGTATCAAAATAAATCTACCCACATCATGATTCCTCTGTCCACATCTCTGTATTCTTTCTCTTTCTTTTCCCCTTGTTGCAGGATTTTTTTCAGTTATATACATATACAAAACAAAGGCAATTCTCTGGAAATTACAAAGTTACAGAGCTTGGACATTTCTTTATCTCTGAAGGTCCCAAATATGATCTATTTGAAGGACTCATTTTCTGACTATGTGTCCTGCCAAATGGGAGATAATCACAGGGAGCTAGCTTTTAACATTTGTCTCAGAGAAAGGAGTGGAGATTAGGCTGTGGGAACCAAGGTTATTGACTGCATGACTGCCGCACAGAGTGGTGGGGGGAAGTTGCCCAGCACATGGGAGAAATTATACACAGTAAATAATCAAAGCACTGCTATGCCATGGGAATAGATCCCAAAATTGTAATTGATGGGAGAAAGCTTATGGCTTCATATAAGAGATCTACAGCAGGAAACAGCCAAATCATTCAAAAGGCAATAATGCCTTTTTCTCTCTGAGCCTAACTGCAAGATCCCACCTAGCTAAGTTTCCAAGTGAAAAGGAATTAAAGAAAAGCTTAAAGCCAGGTGTGGTGGTGGCATACCTTTAATCATAGCACTGTGAAGGCAGAGGCTGGTAGACCTCTGAGTTTGAGGCCAGCCTGGTCTAGAGATCTAGTTTCAGGACAGTCAGGCTTAGGTAGTCAAGGACAAAAACCTGGTGAAGATATAATTAAATGAGGGGGCCATGTTCCAGGCCCAACAAGCAACAGAACTTGGAAGCTTTGGCCATATGGTTCTGGATTTTGAGTTAAGGATAGAAGGAAGGAGTTATGGAATAGAGCTGCTGAGACCAGGCATGTGTCGGGGTGTCCCTGAATGGAGGTCTATTAGAGAGGCCATTGAGTCAAGCTGTGAAGTTGGAGCCTGGATTACCTTGGAGAAACCCAAGATGTTAGAGGTTACAGAGTCATGGGATACCTGCTGAGGAAAGCTGCTAACACGGAGTGGAGCCAGCCCAAGAAAAAGAAGTGTGTTGCAGTCAGCAAAGCTGAAAGGGGTTGGAGATCTGAAGAGCATTTTGACACTAGACATGGAGATGTAGAGTTTGGAATTTTTCCAGCTGGTTTTCAGTCTTGGTTTAGTCCAGTATTTCCTCCCTATGCTCCCTTCCTTGCATTTTGGAATGGTAATGTATTTCCTGTACTATTATATGTTGGAAGTATGTGATCTGCTTTTTGATTTTGATTTTTACAGGTGGTTAAAGTTAAGAGATTGCATGAGTCTCAGAAGAGACTTTGAACTTTGGACTTTAAAACATTGTTGAGACTGTGATAGACTAAGGGGACTTCTGAAGTTGGACTAAATGCATTTTGCATTATATTACCACTACATGCCTATGGGGGCCACAAAGTGGAATGTGGTAGTTTGAATGTAATTGCCCCTCATATTCTCTTAGGGAGTGGCACTTGGAGGTGTGGCTTTGTTGGAGTGGGTGTGGCTTTGTTGGAGGAAGTGTGTCACTATGGAGGTGGGCTTTTAGATTTCCTATGTTCAGGATACTGCCCACTGTCTCAGTCAACTTCCTGTTGCTTGCAAGATGTAGGACTTTCAGCTACTTCACCAGCACTATGTCTGCCTGCATGCTGCCATGCTTCCTGCCATTATGTTAATGGACTGAACCTCTGAAATTGTAAGCAAGCCACCCTAATTAAATGTTTTCTTTATAAGAGTTGCCATGGTCATGGTGTCTCTTCACAGCAATAAAAACCCTAACTAAGACACCTTGTTAGAGAAGTTGTCCTTTTAAAGGCATTTGTGTCTATAACTTAAAGTGACTATATAGTTCACATAGCCTCTTCCAGAGTGGAACATCTCATTCAGAGTAACTTGAATCTGAGACCCTGGGCTATGGTCACTTATTTTTGCCTCAGAATAAATTATCACTTATTCTCTTTGGAAGAAACATGCAGTTTATTGCTATTGTCCTTGATTACCACCTAGAGGTGAAAGGTAAGTTCCTATTGCTGAAGATACTATGCACTTTAGAAACAGGGCCCAGAGAACCCCGAGCTGGAACAGAACTGAATGCCCCCCACCAGAAGACTAGCTTTCATGGTACCAGAAGAAACTATGCAAGCTTTCAAAGGATGGAGATATCCAATAGTCCTACTCAGCTATGGCATCTGTGAGCCACAAGAATGGTCAGCATGATACAGTAACCTTAGGGTGCATCAGCGGCACACTTACCGTGGTGGTAACCAACAGCTCTGTAGTTGAATTTAAGACCTGCTCAACTAGCCCAGTCATCATCAGAGAGGCTTCCTCTGGCAGCTGATGGGAGCAGATGCAGAGACCCACAGCCAGACATCAGGCAGAGTTCTGGGAACACCACGGAAGAGGGGAGGAAGGACTGTAGGAGCCAGAGGGTCGAGGACACTAGGAGAACATGGTCCACAGAGTCAACTAAGCAGGGCTCACAGGAGCTCACAGAGACTGGAGTGTTAATCACAGAGCCTGCATGGGTCAGCACTAGGTCCTCTGCATATATTGGTAGCTTGGGGGTGTGTGCGACCCTTTTGCTTGCTCTTAGGACCCTTTTCCTCCTACTTTGTCTCATCAAGCCTTGATATGAGGATTTGTGCCTAGTCTTATTGCATCTTGTTATGCCATGTTTGGTTGATATCCCTGGGAGGCCTGCTCTTTTCTGAAGGAAAACAGAGGAGGAGTGGATCTGGAGGAGAGGAGATGGGGGTCGGGGAGCTGAGAAGAGTGGAGGTGGGGGAGGCTGTGGTAGGGATGTACTGTAGGAGAGAAGAATAAATAAGAAAAAAAGAAAAAGAAAAAAAAAGACCTGCTCAACAAGAGGGAAACCTTGCCTGGTACTGGAAACATAGCTAACTACTTATTGCTAGTGAAATCATGGTTATTGGAGGACAATCTACAACCATTAATTTACCAAACTAGCATAATACCTAACAATAATCTATAAACATCTGTCCTTATACCCACAGATAATATAGTCTTTACCCTTCATAAAGGAAACTTCTCTTTTCAACAGAAACCACTACAGAATACCACAACTAATCAAAATGCAGAATTGTGGAGCCCAGTACCAATGTATACAGCTACAAAACACTGTTGCACCTAAGGCTCAGGGAACATTGAGGAAGAGGGGGCATTTAAACAATAAGAACCAGAGGGTCAGGGAGTTTGCTGTGAGATTGTGTCTCCTTGTGATATCAGAAGCTACAACCATAAAGTCTTGCCAACATGACTGCCAAAATACAGCTGAACAAAGATGACCCCAATGGCCAAACCAAAGTGGATGGTGAAAAGCTTACTAGGCCTCAACCCTATGCAAAAGAACTGTAGGCATCTGAGGAAAAACTGGGAACAAGAAAAGTGGTCTTCCCCAGGGAAGAACATACCACTTGATTGATCAGTGTCAAACACATTATACAAACTGAACAGGTCATTATACAAACTGAACATGTTACATTTAAGAATCTATATGCATATGAATATATATATATACATATATATGCAATAAAAATTAGTGGAAAAAGAGGACATGAATTTGAAGGAGAATGGGAGGGGTATATATGGGAGGGTTTGGAGGGAGGAAGGGGAAGTGATCAATAATATAATTACATTATAATCTCAAATATAAAATTAAGAGAGAAAGAGAGAGATGCTATCTGGGGCTGGAGAAATGGCTCAACAGTTATGAGTGCTTCCTGCTCCTACAGAGGACACAATTTGGGTTCATAACACGTATGCTGGAAGGCTCACAAACTCCAGATCCAGGAGATCTAGAACTTCTGGGCTCCTTGAGCATCTGTACTCACATGCATATACCCACACACTGACACACACACATGCACATAATTAAAAATAATATCAGAGTGAATCTTAAAAATATTGTCTTGTATTTATAGTGTACACACCAGAATTTCTATATGTAAATGTTGACTGGAAGTAGTATATTAAGAAATATATATGTTCTATGAAGTTAGGTATTGAAAATGCAGCGGTATTTGCTAGTGGGGGACAAGGCTTCCCTGAGAGACAGAGTGCAGACTGAGTAGAACCATCTATCTCAGTGGTTCTCAACCTTCCTAATGTTACAAGCGTTTAATACAGTTCCTCATGTTGTGGTGACTGTTACCCATAAAATTATTTAATTTCTACTTCATAACTAATTTTGCTACTGTTATTAATCATAATGTAAATATCTGATATGCAACCCCAAAGGGGTTGAGAACCGCTGATATCTGACCAGCACACTTCGGCTTTTGTGAAGGTGAAGCTTCTTCAAAATGAATCCAGGAATGTGTCAAAGACAAACATAATGGCATTTGGTGTATCTTGGTGGTATACCACCTCTTAACAAGAACACACCTTGAATTAGAATACCAGCTCCCTATGAAACAAACACAAATCTTAGTTATCTGAACAAGTAATATAGATTTTGGTTAGCTAGTTTTGAGAGAACAAATAGTTTTAATCTTAGCTAGTCAGTTATAACCAAGAATAGAGAGTTAAATGTCCTGTGTTGTCACAGGTAAATAAGAGGGAATGATCCACATAACTCATGGGATTTGCCTAAGTCCCATGGAGAAGAATGATTCTTTGAGTAAGCTGTCTCTTAGAATGTGAAGTAACAGAATTTTAAGCTGTCGGCTTTTCTCTACATCAAGGCAAGGGTGTCCACCCTCACTGCTTTCATTCATCACAGCACTGAAAGTTTCAGTAAGAGCAAGTAGTCAGGACAAAGAAATCAAAGGCACAGCAATAGGAAGAAAGGAAGAAAGTCAAATGTCCTTGTTTATAAATATGATTCTATACATAAAAAATATAAACACTCCATCAAGACATTGATGAAGAAGTTCGGTAAAGTTGCAAGATGCAAAATCCCACACATCCAAAATCATTATTTTGTTTTGTTTTCTTTTTCTATCATCTTCTCTTCTTTCTGTTTTTGTTTTTATTTTGGTTTTTCTCCCCGAGGCAGGATTTCCTAGTGTAGGTTGTAGCTGAAGATGACCTTGTACTTCTGATCCTTCAGCCTCCATCTCCCAGGAGCTAGGGTTTCAGAGGTACATAGCTGGTTTATGCAGTGCTGGAGACTGAACTCAGCACCTCCTACATGTTAGGCAAGTACTCATACCAACTGAGATACATCCCCAGCTAGATTAGTTACATTTTTTTAGTGCACCAATTATTTGATTGCTGGGAAATTTTAATAAAACCCATTTATAATAGTTACAAAAAATTAAACATTAAAGAATAAATTTAACCAGGACACTGAAAGACCTCTACAATGCAAATTATACACTGAAAAAAGGAATTGAAGATGCACACACACACACACACACACACACAAATGTAAAGACCTAATGGGTTCTGTAGTTTCAATACAATTCCCATCACAATACCAACAATGCTTATAGAACTAGGAAAAAATAATCCTAAAATCATATAGAAGCACAAAAGACCTGAAAAAGAGTAGGGGAGGGGCTGGAGAGATGGTTCAGCAGTTAAAAGTGCTTACTACTCTTCCAGAGGATAGGAATTCTGTTCCCAGCATCTAAGTCATAAGACTTACAACTGTCTACAACCCCCAGTTGAGTAACCCATGTCCTCTTCTGGCTTTAATGGGCACCCACATGTGTGTGAGTGCACAGTCATACACAAACATTCACATGCACACACACACACAATAAATAATAAAGTAAATCTTAAAAAAAGGACTGGTGAGATATCTCAGTGGGTAAGGGCACTGCTATGGGATATCTTTCTGTACACTGTGAATATGTGTTGCTTTGATTGGTTGATAAATAAAGCTGCATTGGCTTATGGCAGGGCAGGATAAGGTTAGGTGGTACATTCAAACTGAAGAAGAGAGAAGAAGGGTGGAGTTGAGAGAGACCTGAGCCCACTGCCGAAGGAGCAACAAGATGTCAGCAGACCAGTAATGCCCCTGCTATATGGCAACATATAGATTTATAGGAATAGGTTAATTTAAGATGAAAAGCTAGCTAGCAAGAAGTTGGAGCTGGACTGGAGAGATGGCTCAGTGGTTAAGAGCACTAACTGACTGCTTTTCCAGAGGACCCGGGTTCAAATCCTAGCACCTACATGGCAGCTCACAACTGTCTGTAGCTCCAGTCCTAGGGGACCTGACACCCTCACACAGACATACATGTAGACAAGACACCAATGCACATAAAATAAAAATAAATAAGTTATTAAAAAAAGAAGTTGAAGCTATAGGCCATACAGTTCGTAATTAATATAAGCCTCTGAGTGATTATTTTAAAAGTGGCCATGGGGCTGTGGGACCACAGGTGGGAGAGATTTGTCCAGAATCCTGGGCAAGGCAGGACTGGAGAAATTTCTGCTACAGGACACTTTCTTCCAAGACTGATAATCTGAATTTGATTCCTGGAGTTTACATGGTGGATGGAGAGAACCAACTTCACATGTGTTCTGTGGCATGTGCATGCACAGGTACACACACACACACACACACACACACACACACACACACACACAATGTAAACCACAAAACAAAAAGAACAAAGTTGGGTCATCACAATACTTGATTGCCATAATAACCAAAACGGTATTTGTTGTGGGGAATCCACCAGAGAAAACTACTCAGACATGGGTTTAAGCCAATAGAAAGTCTTGATTAGCCAGCCAGTGACTACACTGGGTGTTCAGGATCCAAGTGTAGCATGGAGCCTTTCTCAGGACTACATACTTCAGTTAACAAGAACAGTTAGCCAGAAGTAGAAGTATAGAAGTCAAAAAGCAAGGTTAGTACATTTAGAGACTTTCTTGTAACTGTGGACTTTAATGGATTGGGTCTTTGTTTCAGTTTTGGCAGGTTGTGCTGTCTATGTATTGAGTTTTATGGTCTGAATAGCACTTTCATCATGGAGTCAGTTGTGCTAAGGTCTGGGATCTACTAAGGTCTAGGGCCCTGTTACAGTATTGGCATGAAAACAGACACATAGACAATATGACAGAGTGGAAATTCCTGAACTAAACTCATTTGGCTACAGCCAACTGATCTTGAACAAATAAAGTTGAATGAAGGATAGCCATCTAATAAATGGTGCTAGGAAAACTGTATATACATATGCAGAAGAAATAAACTATATCTTACACTACAAGAGTCAACTCTACATTGATCAAAAACTTATATGAGACTAGGTGTGGTGGCATATGTCTTTGATCCTAGCACTTGAGATGCAGAAGCAAGTGGATCTCTAGAAATTCAAGGCCAGTCAAGGCTACATAGTGAGACTTTGTCTCAAAAAACAAAACAATAAGTAAAAAAATCCTGTATGCAACAAATGAAACTATGATCCAAGTAGAAATCACAGGAGAAACACCCCAGGATATCAGTATAGGAAATATGTTTTTGGATAAGACCTCAAAGAAATAACAAAGACAAAAACAGAAAAACTAGCATTATATGCAATTAAGAAATATCTGTACATCAAAGGAAATAATTGACAAAGAGAAGCAACAGAATGGGAGAAAATATTTACAAACTATTAATCTAAGAGAGGATAATATTTAGAATATGTTAGGAACCCCAAAAACAACAACAAAATAAATAAATAAATAATCCAATTTAAAATAGACAAATGATCTGGATAGATACCTCTTAAAAAAAGAAACACAGATGTGAGAAAATGTTCAACACCACTAGCCATCAAAGAAATACAAATGAAATCCACATTGGTCACAGTAGTAGAACACATGCTTAGCAAGTGTAGGGATCTAGGTTCAGTTCCTAACACCAAACCAAACCAGTCAGATACCATCTCACCCAATAGAATGGCTGTTATTAGAACAAAAACAAAAGCATGTTGGTGAGGATGTTGATAAAATGGAGCTCACATACCTTGTTGATGTGAATAGAAATTATCATAGCCATTGCAGAGAACAGCATGGAGATACCTCAAACAACTAAAAATAAGTGATTTGACCCAGTTATCCCACCTCTGGATGTATCTATCCAAATCAAACAAAATTAGAATATTAAAGAGACTCATGTTTATTAACAGCACTATCCACAATAGCCACAATTTGGGACCAACGCAGATACCTACCAACAGATGGCTGGATAAAGAAATGTGGTATAGATATATAATGAATTATTATTCAGACATAAGAAACAATAAAATTTTGTTACTTGAAGTGAAATGGAACTGGAGGACATTAGGCTTGGTGATGTAGTGGGCTACTGAACTATTGTTACACCATCTCATTAAAGTATTCTTAAGAAAAACTTTAAGTGCTAAAACTATCTTGGATAAACTGGTCACTGGTCACATAGACTAGCTATGAATTTCTGTACAATGTGTCCCTGACCCCAAGGTTATGAGAACAGCTTGACCAATTAACTATCTTTCTGCTTCTGTAAACAACACTTGCTTGCTTGCTGCAGATGACCACAGCTGCCTTTCTGTGTACATCACACAATTGCAGTTTTTGACTGTAAAAGCTTAAGCAAATTGGAGGTTGAGCTACTCTCCACTACTCTGTATGGGACAGCCCTGCCAGTAGAGAACAAAGGCTCCATATCATTTGCCTTATTCAGGCCTCTCAGGTGGTTTCTCTTTGGGTATCCCATAACAGTGAAAGAAGTCAGACCCCAAAAGACAAATGTTTTATGTTTGTTTTTTATAGATATAAGTTTTTAAAAAGTGAAGTTGAATGTGAAATAGTGATTTCTACTCAACAGAGATGGAAGTAAGAAGTTCTAATATTCCACAGCAGAGTGATGTGACTCCTATTACCAGATGGATATTTGGCTTCTTACCACATAAGAGGTCAATTAGGTCAAAAGACAAAGTGTTGAGGCAAGGAAAGTGATTTTATTCAGAGAAGACTGGAGCAGTGAGATGGTCCAGTGCATAAAAGTGCTTGCCTGATGACCTGAGTATAATCCTATGAACCCACATAGTAGGAGAGAACTGTAAGAGCCAAAGTTAACTTGTAAGCCCCACTTGCCCAAGGACAGATAACTCCCTGTAATGTTGGGGGCCATGGTTCTCAGGAATTAACAGAACACATATCTTTGTCCCCAAACCAGTTTGTTCGCACCGCAAGTGCCTGATTGGCGGTAGATAGGAGTTGCATAGGCAGGAAATACTTCAGGATGTGTGCTTGCCCCTGATTTGACCTGATGGGAAATACAGTGACCTTGTGGCTTTGCCTTTTTAAGCCTCTGCAAAGCATGACTAGTGGCCATTTCCTGGGAACCAAGGAGTAGATCTGGCCGGAGTCCATTATCCTGGCCAGTATTTAATTAAAGTTTGCTTCAAATTTGGTTAAAAATTTTGGAATTGGTCTTTCCTGATTTTCAGAATTAGCAGACCAACTCCTGCAAGTTGTCCTCTGACATTCACACTAATTTTTTCCTTTTAAAATTTTATTATTTTATGTGTATGGGTGTTTACTTGTATGCATGTCTGTGTACCATGTGTGAGCCTAGTGTCCACAGAGGCCAGGAAAGGACATCAGAGCCCCTATAAGTCAGGTTACAGATAGTTGTGAGCCATAATATGGGTGCTATGAATCAAACTTGAGTCCTCTGTAAGAGCAACCTGTGCTCTTCACCACTGAGCCATCTCTTCAGCCCCTCCCTCCACACTGTTGCTCACCTGCAAGTCCTCAGTCTCTCAGATGTTGGGATTATAGACATGTGCCACCAGGCCCTTCTTATAAAGCCTGTCTTTCAGGAAGGCTGATTTGAGGATGGGTGTTCCCAGACTGGTATAGGCTTCTTTACAATGAGGATCATCAGATCACACAAGTGATCCACAATGGATCCTTGTCACCTAGTCTTAAGATAGTTATGTAAGTGCAGTTATATAAATCTCAAGAAATGTAATTTCTTGGGGCTATTCTTAGGACTAGTCACACATTACAATAGACCTAAGTTGCATGAGACTCGGCTGATTGCTAGACTCTCAGTACAAAATGACTACAAATTCCTCACAAGAAACTTTCATAAGGCTTGGTTTCAGTATTTATCAATAACTTACTTTGTGTGTTAGGATAAACTAGAAGAGAAAATCTTGAAGGCTGTAGGTGGATTTTTCTGTCCTGTCAACCAACTCCCAAATAACCACATAAAGACTTCTTATTAATTATGAAAACTCAACTAATAGCTTAGGCTTGTTTCCAACTAGGTCTTATAACTTAAATGAATCCATTTCTATTTATGTTGCCACCTGACTCATGCCTTTTACCTCTTTTCTTGCATGTTTTTTCTCTCATCTGCTGGCAACTTATCCCTTCTTCCTCCCAGCATTCTTTCTGCCCCGAAAATTTTTGCTTAGCTATTGACTATTTAGCTTTTTATCAAACCAATATGAGTGATACTTCTTCACAGTGTACAAAAAGATTATTCCATAACAGAAGGCTTTAAACATAAAGAAATGATAAGCAAGTAAAATATTAATTACTCCGATGGATATGTATGGACTGTGAACCTATAGAGCAGTCCATGCTGTACTTCATAAGTATGTGTAATTGTTAAAAATAGAGGATTTCAGATAACAAAGATTGGTGCTGACAGGGATCTTTTTTGTTGTTGCTTTCCATGAAGACAGAGTTCAGTAAGGGTCAACATGACTCAGTGATCAGTATCACTGATCTGCATGTCTCTCTGTGCATACTGTCATGATTAAAGAGATTCTTTTCCAAGAGGATCTCTCAGTTATGGGACACTGCTGCCATCATGTGGTACTTACTTAATGACTTTTGATCCAAAGAAACAAATCCTTTGTCAGACCCTAGAGACTAAGTGTCATTCAGAGGTGTGTACTAAAAGCCATGGAGGCCAGGTATGGTGTTTTATGCCTTTAATTCCATCACTTGGGAGTTAGATGCAGCTCAATTTCTGAGGCCAGCCTGGTCTACATAGTGAGTTCCAGTACATAGTCCACGGCTACATAGTGAGACTCGGTCACAAACAAACAAACAAACAAAACCCAACTAACCAATCAACAAACAAAAAACCATGAAGATGCAGAAGAAAACACTAGAATTCCTACTTCCTTTCATTTTTATAAAAAAAAAGTCAAAAATTTAAACTGTGCTGATATTGAATATATCAGTTTTATTTGGAATTCTTCATCCACCCTGAGTTTATCTAAGTCTCTGCTCTATATCACCTTCTCAGGGAAGAGTTGAAGCCTCATATTGTTATCAAACTTGGGGCCACAGCCTATGCCCCAAGCCAGGTTCAGTCATCTGTCCTCAATATGTCAATTAAATTAATCAAATTAATAGTAGAAAGCAGAAAAAGGAGATTTATTCATTATGGCCATATTGGGAAGAGAGACAAAGAGACCCTGCAGTCCCATGTCTTAGTTATGATAACCAGTGATGTGATAAAATACTATGGTAGTTCAAATATATTTGCCTCCCATAAACTCATAGGGAGTGGCACTATTAGGAGGTATGACCTTGTTGGAGGAAGTGTGGTCTCATTGGAGGAGGCTGGATGATACATACCTTTTTTGTTTATTTGTTTGTTTGTTTGTTTTTCGAGACAGGGTTTGTCTGTGTAGTGCTGGGATTAAAGGCATGCACCACCACCACCACCACCACCACCACCACTGCCCTGTGACACATACCTTTAATCCAGACCTTGATGCTGGAGGACACACCTTCAATCTGGGCCATACCTTCTGTTGGAAATATGACAAGTAGCCCAGGTAATCTGGCCTCTCAGAATGCCTCAGTTGCAGTTTCCTCAAAAATCTGCATCCAGAACAACTTCAAAGCTGCTAGCTGAGATGGTCCAGGCTCACAGACTATATTAGTCAGGACTTTGGTTAAACCCTGTACTTTCCTATCACACAGAGACTGGACAACAAATGATACAGCTAGCCCTTCCATGACTTAACCAGTATCTCAATTCTCTCAGGGTCCCCTAAAGATGCTGTCACTCCCAGACAACAGGAAGTAATTTTAAGAACATGATGACCACATTCCCAAGAGGTAGGATGGATGTTTTTGGTCATTTGGTGGGTTATGGATGTTTCTCATTGTTTAGGGGGGTTAGATACAAGTTGTTGTTGGTCATGGTCAGGGAAGAAATTAAGCAAAGAAGGTTAGATTAAGGGATTTCTTTTTTCTTTCCTCTATCTTTTTTTTCTCTCCTATCTAGTAAAAAAGAGAGGAAGGTGAATAAGAATAATAGGATAAATGTGTAGATTATTGAATCCATTTTTAAACTAAAAAGCAACTACTAGCCTCAAATATTTTGCATTGGTATGGATTTTTGTATATTGATACAAATTTAAGGTTATTTTTGTTATAACATATTGTAATATATGTTTCTACTCTTGTTTAAGGTATTATATGTATGCAGCTCTTTTTAAAATGTAATGCAAAGTTCTAGTCCTTGAAAGCTATATTACAAACTGTTTAGGATAATTGCAAAATGCAGGTTAGTAGGTAGTCATCTATAACAATCAAATTTGTAGTCATGGTAGGTATGTTTTCAAGGTTAAATAGAGATATATTTTAGATAGATAAGCAGTCTTCAAACACTTCGGAGATGTACAGAATATGGTATTTAAAATGTTTTAATAACATAAGACTTTTCATGACAATGAGATACATCTGTTCCTGGTAGCACCAATGTACTTCAGAGAAGATGATGGGCATTGAAGAACCTCCATATGGAGTTTGCTTTACATGTGGCAAAGCTAGCCATTTGGGCAAGAAACTGCCTTTGCCTTGATTGTTGGTAGTATGCTGTCCAAATTGGACAAGCTGAAATTTTCCAAGACAAGGTAGGACAGTCCTTCAAAATTCCTGCTTCACAGAAAAGTCTGTCAGACATTCTAGGCTTATAAGCCAAAGATGGATGCTCCAACATTGCAGAGGAACCTTGGGGGACAGCTATCTCTGTCATTTCTATAGTTTTTGAAGTTGCTTACTCTGCACTTTTGGTTTTCTCAGGTGATATTTTATCCTTCTCAGGTCTCTGATGGGGTTGAAAACTAGATAGTTATAGTTTAACTGTTTTCTTTGTTACCAAACTAAAAAAAGAAACTCACAAAAGAGATATAAAGTTTATAAAGATTGAGAGACATAAAAGCTTAAGTTGTTTATCTAAGAAAATGTTTTAAGATTTAAAAGCATATTTTTAGGTTGGTAATACAAGTTATGATAGAAAGTAACTTAGGTATAAAACTTTTGACTCATCAAGGTAAGAGAGATAATAAAGTACTTTCCCTGAATTTGCCAAATACTGGACGTTGTGAATGTAATCCTTCCCTGATAATTATTCTTATTATATATAGTTTTACTGTGTTAAAGTTAAACCCTTTCCTTTTTATTTAGATAAAAAGGGGGAAATGTTGTGGGATAACCTTTTTGTATACTGTGAAGCTATGTCTCTGCCAAGGCATATTCTGATTGGTTTAATAAAAAGCTGAATGGTCAATTGTTAGGCAGGAGAGGACAGATGGGACTTCTGGGTAGAGAGAGGAACTGGAGGAAAGAATCAGAGAGGTGGAGATTCACCAACCGGACTGGAGGAAGTGGGACAGATTGGGACAGATGGTCCTGAGCTGGGTAATGAGCCACGTGACAGAATGTAGATTAATATAAATGAGTTAATTTAAGTTTCAAGAGCTGGTTGGGAATAAGTCTAAGCTAGTTTCAAGCTTTCATAATTAATAAAATGTCTTGGTGTCATTATTTTGAAACTAGTGGTCTAAAGAAAGACCATTTCTCTCTCCCTCTCCCTCTCCCTCTCCCTCTCCCTCTCCCTCTCCCTCTCTCTCTCTCTCTCTCTCTCTCTCTCTCTCTCTC
>CABHPH010041696.1:0-26867 GCA_902168325.1 Peromyscus nudipes | reverse complement strand
GGCTGGCCTGGAACTCCAGGACATCAGCCTGCCTCTACCTCCCAAGTGCGGGATTAAAGGTGTGTCCATCCATGGGGGGGGCTAGTCTACTACTCTATAGCATTCATTTACATGCAGTTACTTTGTAAGGAAACTAAAATAACAGACAAAATGCTCACAGGAGGTAAATTAGTCACTGAGAAGGTAAGAAGTTCCTAAGTTCTATGAAGTACAAGGAAAAACAAACATACGATTCTCAAGAGGATCATGGGAGTCAGCTGTTAAGGAGTACATATACATGGTATGGGTGCAGGTTTTCTGCAAAGACCAGCAATATCTTTCTCTTTAGGAATGTAGTAACATAAATAAAATAAAAAAGCCATCATATTCAAATTTGTAGGTTACTTCATTACTATTTAACATTGTGTCTGAAATACGGTATGTACATGCCCCATCCCCAATAAATAAATGTAATGAAAAATAAAAAGTATTATTTTAAGAAGAAAGAAAAGATCAAGGAAAAGCAAGGCTACAGGACCATATATTGTTTGACTTCACTGAACAGAAAGATCCACAGAGACAAGACTGAGTGGTAACCAAATGCTGAGGATGGAAAGGATGGAAAATGACTGTGGTAGGTTTCTTTTTGGAATATTCTTGATTTAGTAGTGCTAGCTGCCAAACTCAGTTAAGTATTAAAATCCAATGAATCATGTATTTGAAGAAAGTGAATTTACAGTATGTAAACAGTAGCTCAATGAAATGGCTATATGAGAAAGAAAATTTTCCGGGATTTTTTTCTTTTAATTTTTTTGTTTGTTTTGTTTTGTCTTTTGAGACAGGGTTTCTCTATGTAGCCCTCGCTGACTGTCCTGTAGACCAGGCTGTCTTCAAACTCAAGAGATCCACTTGACTCTGCCTCCTGAGTGCTGGGATCAAAGGCGTGCCCCCACCACTGCCGGGCTCTTCTTTTAATTTTAAAGTAATGTTTGTGGCTGGATACGGTAGCACACACCTTTAATCCTAGCACTAGGAAAGTTGAGACAGGAAGTGATATGGCTGGGCAGAGAAAGGAATATAAGGCAGGAGGAGACAGGAACTCAGGTCCTTTCAGGCTCTTGCAGGCTGAGGAGTTGGTGAGTTAAGAGGTGGCTTGCTCTGCTTCTCTGATCTTTCAACTTTCACCCTGATATCCTGGTTTTTATTATAATACCATTTAGGATTTGTGCAATACTCAGCCTCCTGAGTGCTGGGATTAAAGGCGTGCCCCACCACTGCCTGGCTCTTCTTTTAATTTTAAAGTAATGTTTGTGGCTGGACATGGTAGCACACACCTTTAATACCAGCACTTCGAAGGCAGAGATAGGTGGATCTTAGAGTTTGAGGCCGGTTTGGTCTACACAGCTTCATAGTGAGGCCCTGTCTCAATTTTTTTTTCTCAATTTATTTTTGTGGGAGCCAGGCCTCTCCTCCCATTACTTGGGCTCTGGGGATCAAACTCAGGTGTTAGCCTTGGCAGCAACAGCCCTTGCCAATTGCCCTTGCCAGCTAAGCCAGCTTGCTGGCTATGTATTAAATGCTTTCTATTGCTGAAAGTTTCCAAAATATCTGGGTTGTAACTTACCTCAAATCTTATTTTCCAGTTTTCATCTTCATATTTTTTATTCTGACCTCTTGGTTTCTGAAATAATATAGTATCATTCACCAGTTAAAAACAACTTTTATTTTCTAACAAAATACTTCTTTAAGGCATTTTTTGTACTTTACAAAAACTAGATATATAAGTCATGTTGGCATTCACTTTGTAGACCAGGCTGGACTTAAACTCACAGGAATCTGCCTGCCTCTGCCACTCTAGTGCTGAGAAATAGCTCAGCCACTAAAAGCAATTGCTCTTGTGGAAGACCTGGGTTCAATTCCTAGCACCCATAAGGTAGCTCACTGTTGGGGACACAAAGGTCCTTGTACTCACAGAAAAAGCACTAAGAGAATTAGGAATGTTAATCATACAGGGGTGCCTCTCTTCAAAGGAGGAGATAAAAATCAAATATCTGCATTCCATACAGAAAGCTGAGAGTGGATTTTGTTAATGATCTGGTGGCCTTTTTGCTCTCTGTGGGGGCAGACCTTATCCATTTTGCTATAGAGGCAGATCTCACTCAAATTCCCCAGAAAGATTATCGCAGACTCTTCCCTACCTAGACTGTTACCCATTTTTAGGGGGAGATGTCACATGTACTTTATGGCCTGCTGACCGCTATGCTATTGATCAGAGACCACACTAGACTTAAGCCTTTAAGCTACAGAACCCACCTGCATGGTCACATGTACTTTGTAAAAGAGTCTTTATGGAGTCACACTTTAAGCTTTATTGTGCACATGGAATTGGACAGATTGGACTGATTGTTGCCTGGAAGCCTTTTCCCAGATTGAACTATGTTTTAAATATGCTGACAATGAACCTGGCATTAGACTCCCCAAAGTCTGATCCAAGTTGACGAAGTCAATCTGCATTGGGTTTTCATTCTTATCTTTGTGCAGTTTGTTCAGTTTGCTTCCCTGTCTGATACCTACAGGGACCCACCTCAGCTCACAAGCATATTTAACCCCAGTTCCAGGGGATCTAGCACCCTCTTTTTGACATTAGTGGGGCACTAGGCATGCATGTGGTCCACATATATAGATGCAGGCAAAACAACACACATTAAACAAAAATTAAAAAAATAAAACTTTAAAGATCAAGATAAAAATCCCATTTATTTTCAAAGTGAGGGTCTCATGTAGCCCAGGCTGACCTTGAGCTCATTATGTAGTTTAAGGATGACCTTGATTTTCTAATAGCATTCCTGGTTCTACCGGAAAATGCTGGCCTGCTCCATCATGCCCAGCTAAAATTTGCATGCTGGCATTCAATATCTTTTGGCACTCAAAACTTTTTCAATTTCAGATCACCATATTTTGAGTGTTTGGATTAGGGACACTCATGTTGTAATATAAGGCTTCTAGATCAAGTCAAAAGACATTTTATGTGGGGATAGAGCCCTTTACTGGCATGAAGTTTTATACAATGCATCTCATGCTCAAATTCAACAATAGTAGCTAACATAAAGAAGCCTTACTAGGGTAGAAGATACAGAAACATTAGTAGAGTTTTAATGTAAATAAAAATGTTTTTCAGGATATATATATATATATATATATATATATATATATATATATATATATATCTCATTATACTTTATTTTTCAAAAAAGAATTGACAAATTCTCATTGTGGATCCCCTTAAGAGATCAGGTAGACCTCTTAAGGTAGATCAGACAGACTTAAGACTTGCAGTGTAAGCAGAATGTGGTGGCACCTGACTATAATCCCAGCAGGTGAAGGAATTTAAGGAGGAACGAGGATTACAATTTTTAAGGCCAACCTGATCTATAGGAGACACACCAAAAGACTTGAAGTGTAAGACAGATTATGACATTTTAATTAGAATCAATTAAAACGTATATTATTTATAGGAAAACAATTCACTTACTTCTTTAAATATCTCCTCAGAATGTTCAAAAATACAATATTTATGATGGGCCATAAAATGAGAAAGTGACATCCCATCAAAATAGAGATGAACAGACAACTTTCCCCATGGATTTTCAGGCAATTCCTATTAAATTCAATAACGAAGACTGTTACTATAAAAACTTTTACTCAGTGCCTAAACTTTTCTAGTTAGCAAATATGAAATGGGTTTCTGACAATAACGGCAGCACCAAATAGTCTGAGTGACTCACAGCAAAGAATTTTCTTCCTGATATTTTGGCAGATGATGAAGCAGTAATGCTACTCTTGTACTTACATAAAATGTACTTGCATATCTATACCATACAGACTTCCTAGTTAGTAGAAACTACAGATAGATCACCTTTAGATGATTCTAGTTTATACTAAGAACAGGTTAAGAGGCAAAGAAATGAATTTTAACTAAAAATCTCCAAAATGTCAGGAATCAGAAGAAATCAACATTCTCAAGTGAGAAATCATGATAACGGCTTTAACACTGAATATAAAGTCCACAATTACCATGAATTGGTATGTCCACAGCTGGTTAAGCTGGCTATTTCTTTGGCAGTTTCTTTCCCATTTCGACTAGTCCCACTATTCTCCAAATTAACATCCTTACAGAGGAAGGAGAAATGCCTTTGGGCAGATCTATCTACTTCTGTTTCCTTCTAACCAGCCATATGAGGCATCCAGAAGGAAATACTAGAACACATTTGTGTCAGATCCTATGTGCCTGTGTGGCAGTGTAGGCTAGGCCGTACAACCACGCCTCTGCCATTCCTTCTAAACATGGCTGCTTCTACATTAGGCCCATGGCACCTTCTCTCAGCAGTGACATGCCCTGTCCTGCCACACCTTATGTCTTGACTGCAATGTTACCTGACAGCCATGTTAACGTGGAGCCTCTTTCTCAGCTGCATCTCTTAATACCAGAGTCTCTGCTGCCAAGCCCTCATCTGCCTAATACACTATACAAGTCATTGAGGTCATTGTGTTTTTATCTGCTGGCTGGTTTCCACCATGAACAGCTCAGCTCCACAGACAGGGTTTTGGACTGTCCAAGCCTCAGTAACATTTCTCAGTGTATCTAATGCTGGAGAAGCATGTCTAGGCAAGGCATGGAACCAAGTGGGCTAAGGAGCACTGAGCATTCAGTTTGCAAAACCAAGTGGTGGTTTTCCTGAAAGTTAATTTGTAAAGAAAGCTACCTTGACTAAGTAAAAAAAATTAATTTCTATCTTTCATTAGGTGACCTGACAAGGATTCTTGTGTAGCTGGGTAGGAACCCTCAACACTAACCTATCGGCTTCCTTATTTAGGTTGAGCCTGTGGTTCTTGAATGCAGAAATATTTTCCTAACCATTTCCTTCTCTCCCAATGCCAGGATGCAGATTAATTGTACTACTTACTGCTCAGCATCCCTCACAGGGCCATTTTGCATCCTACTCACCATTTCTCCCTTTTCTAGAAGCCTCTCCCCTTCTACCAGACAGTTGCGTCCCTGTCAGGATGGTCACCTTCAGTTCTCCCTCCGTAAATCCTGCTGTGCTTGCCTCCACTGTCTCCTGACTCATGCTGTTCTGCAGTGCGGGTGTCCTGCTTCACTAACTAGAGGAGTCCTTTGAGGACAGGGACCATCTGCACCTTACACAATGCTGTATGGCAGCAGACTCGGCACACTGGTACCTACTGATACATCAACAATGGCACATTGCTCTGTATCCACATAAGGAAACTATTAGGAACAAATCTTTCAATCATCCAATTTAATGCTTATGAAACTTCTCAGGAACTTGTTCAAAATCAGGCTTATTTAAAACAAGCACAGGAACCAAGGCAGTAATTTCTTATACGTTAACAAATAATTTATAGTCACATATGAACACATATAACATGGCTTGTCATTAAAAATATTCCTCAAATTATATTGATTGTGGTATTTCATGACAAACAGTTTCAACTTGACTATGCTTTAAAGACAACTTACCATAATGTGAATGTCCACCTCTCTCTTTGAAAGCAGCTCTTGAAGCAGCTCTATGGCATCTGGCTGCCACACATTCCCAACCTGTATGGAATGAACACACTTATACTTCCATAACATGACACCAAGCAAGAATAAATTAAAACACAAAGAAATAGCCATAAGCAAGGACTGCCTAGTGGTAGAACCAAGTACACGAGGATTCTGGGCAGCCAACAAGCATCATCTTTAAAATTTCCTATCTAGGGGCCAGAGAGATGGCTCAGCAGCTATGAGTGCTTCCTCCTCTTGCAGAAGACTAGAATTTGGTTCCCAGCACCTATGCTGGACAGCTCACAATTACTTGTAATCCAGTTCCAGGGCAACAGACTCCCCTTTTTGGACTCTGTGGTACCCATACTTATGTACATACCCACATACGGACACATATTTATTAGAAAAATAGAAGACATCTTTTAACAAATTCATATTTATCTGAGCTTCTCCCTACTGTACTCAACATTTTATGCTTTCAAAGCATAAACTAGGGCAGGGATGCAACTTAGTTGGTAGAGTGCCTGCCTAGCATGTATGAAAGCCTGGGTTTGATCATCAGCATCATATTAACTAGAAATGGTGGCACACACCTATGACCCTGTTATCTGGGAAGTAGAAGTAGAAGGATTATAATTCAAGGTCATCCTCTGCTACAAAGGGGGTTAGAGACCAGCCTGGGCTACAAAACATCCTTTCTCAAGAATTACAAGGCTACTCCCCCAAAAGAACCCTCTAAAAACAACTCCCCAAACTTACATTAAAGACAACATATCACATTTAAAACTTTAAAAACAGTTCAATATGCCCATGCAGTGCTTATACAGGCCAAAAGTATATATTCACCAAGGGACATATTTCTTAACATGGCAGAGCCTCTAGACAAGAAAACAGCCATGTGATAAGTCCTTTGCAAGTAGCTCATGGATCTCCAGGGATCCTGTGAATGGATATACTTCAGTGACATGTTGACTCACTATCACAAAGGACTCAACTCCAAACCACCCAGCTGAGCCATTCCTAACCCTGGAGCCCCAGAAACTGCAACAGGAAAGGAGTTTACAGTTTGAGCTTTGTTATTGTTAAAATTGAAGAAATAACTGCTTAGGACCGTCTCAGCAGGGTATGACCAAATGCTTTGCTGCCATTTACTCACAGGTTTTATAAATTGCAGTATAATTTTGTAGTCTTCCTCATTAAAGGCCTTTGAGATTTTACTTGTAGGTATTTTTAAAATCTATATTGCTGGATGGGGGCTGGAGAAAGAACTCAGTGGTTATGAGCACTTACTGTTCTTCCAAAGGACCTGGGTTGGTTCCCAGCACCTACATGTTGGTTAACAAGCATCTGTAACTCCAGTTCCTTGGATTCTACTCCCCCTCCTGGCCACCGTGAGTACTGCATGCATATGGTGCATTTACATACATGCAGGCCAAGCACTCAAGACACATTAAAAACAAAAACAAACCCTTGCCAGGTATGGTGGCGCATGTCTTTAATCCCAGCACGTGGGAGGCAAAGGCAGGAGGATTTCTATGAGTTTGAGGTCAGCTGGTCTACTTAGTGAGTTTCAGGACAGCCAAGGCTACACAGTGAGATCCTGTTAAAAACAAAAACAAAACCAACAACAATAAAACTTAAAAAGAAAAAATTGTATTACAATTGAAAGGGATTTAATTATATACACTAATTTCTAAAATATCACTAATATAAGACAACATTTAAAATTAACTGCCCACACACTCCTCTGCTCACCGGTAAGGTCTGATAGAGCTGACAGGGAATACAAAACTGGGGTGTATCAGGATACAGCAAAATAGGATAAAGATGGCACTGTGGAATCTTCTCAGTGAACCCATGATCTAAATATTGCACCTGAAACAGACCAATTAATTTTTCTGATTAAGATTCATTACTAAGCTGGGTGGTGTGGCACATGCCTTTAATCCTAGCAGAGGCAGGAGGATCTCTGAGTTCGAGGCCAGCCTGGTCTACAGAGGAAGTCCCAGGACAGTCAGGGCTACACAGAGAAACCCTGTCTTGAAAAAAAAAATTACTAAAAGCTGGATGACAAAGAGGATTTTCTAGTTTTAAAAAGTAGGATAGGGGTAGGAGTTATGGCCTATCAGTAAAGAGCACCAGCTGCTCTTCTAGAGGACCTGGAGTCAATCAATCTCTAGCACCCACATGATGGCTCACAACTGTCTATAACTCCTGTTCCAGGGGATCTGACACTGTCTTCTGGCTCCTGGGGGCATTGTATGCACATGGTGCACAGACATACACTCCCCCACTCCAAGACTGAAGATCTGAGTTTGATCCCTGGAACACGTATAAAGGTGAAAGGAAAGAACTGACTCCACAAAGCTGTCCTCTGATCGCCACATGTGACAGGAAGCATCCTTCTTAACACACCCCTGATAATGATAAATAAAATCTTAAAGTTTAAAAAGCAACCAAACCTCTGGGTCTTCTGGTGCAGATCTAACTCTGGCAGTTGGGAGAGAGGCAGAAGGACTGCCTTAAATTCAAGAATAGTCTGAGCCGCACAGTGTGTTTCATGCCAGCCACGGCTAAACAGCAAGACCCCGTGTCAAACAACAAACGGGAACAAAGGAACAGAAGGTACAGGCACCTGCCAATAACCTCAGCACTTGGGAGGCTGAGGCAGGGGCTTGGACTTTGAGGCCTGCTTAGGCTACATAGTCTCAAAAGGACAAAACAAGTAAAAAGTATGTACCCAATAGCAGGACATCCCAGCACCCAGGAATAGAGGCAGGTGGATCTCTATGAGTTAGAGGCCAGCCTGCTCTACACATCAGACCTACATACTGAGACATTAAAAAAAAAAAAAGAAAAAAAAAAAGAAAATCTATATTCCCTCATCCCACAGAGAATGAAACAATTGTTAAAAGAGGTTTTCATACAGGTAGCCTATAAATCAAACCTTTCTATTATTTTTAAAACTTGGGTATTAAGAAGCTGGTAAGACAACTCAGCAGATAAAGTGCTTGATGAGTAAGCCTGATAGTCTGAGTTAACTTCCTGAAACCCATGTAAAGATGGAAGGAGAGAACTGACTCCAGTTTCCCCTGACTTCTACATGCATGCAGTGGTGCACATGTGACCCCACACCTATGCACAAAAAGCACACTACAATATGGCTGCAGAGATGGCCTAGCAGCCAAGAGCATGCGCAGCTCTTCCAGAAGACCCTAGTTAAGATTCCTAGCAACCACATCAAGTCACCTGTAATTCCAGCTTCTGGGGATCTGACCTCGGAAGGCACCTGCACTCACTTGCACACATTTACATATGAACAGGTGCATAATTTGAAATAAAAATAAAACTTTAAAAACAAAAACAAAACCCTTGAGTATTAAATACCTCAGCTAGCTTTTTTTGAAATGCTTTTCTTTTGATCATTCAATTGTTAAACTGTCTTAAAATAAGGAATACTAATAAGGTTTTTTTGTTTGTTTGCTTTTGAGGTAGGATTTCTCTGCATAGCCTAGGAAAATAACATCTCTCCAAATGTTTTTCAGTGTGGTAACTGTGTTCATGATGCAGAAGAAACCTGAAGGAGTAAAACTGATGCTATAAAGTAAACTGCACAGAAAATATTAAGTTATACAAAGCTGAATTTAGCTAAAGGAGTGCTGCCTCCAATACAGCGGGAAGATAAGTTGTGCATTAGCCAGGCTTGTTAGAAGCTCTAGGAAAGAAAATCCTGCACCATAACTGAAGCTTAGAGCTGGTTTCTGCACTAAGATTTCTCCAATTAGGCTCCATTCCCACAACACCAAGAGACAACCCTGACTTCCAACAGACTATTAAGCCTAACTCCTTATTTAAAAACATGATTCACCGGGTGGTGGTGGTGCACACCTTTAATCCTAGCACTTGGGAGGCAGAGGCAGGCGAATCTCTGTGAGTTCGAGGCCAGCCTGGTCTACAAAGCGAGTTCCAGGAAAGGCGCAAAGCTACACAGAGAAACCCTGTCTTGAAAAACCAAATAAATTAAAAAAAAAAAATGCCTCTAAGGGGCAGCCTAATGGCTGGGCCTTGAGTCACAACTATTACTAAGTCCTAGCCTCCACTAAGTCCCCTACTCTCTATCAGGAGAAGCATAATTCTGCCAGGTGGGCAAGATGACTGTGGGTAACAGCTATTGGAAAAGAACAACATTGGTGTGTGTACTTAAGAAATAATTCTAACAATATCCTTGCTGTGTAAATCTCCTATCTGCCCAAGTGGCCAGACTTGCAGTCTCCTGTCTCTGTTTAACATGTTCCAAGAGTGACCTGGAGTGGGGACCTGAACGAGAGGTAAGTATAATAGCACACATGGAATGTATAAGCCTAAGGTGTATATAAGCTCATAAAACTTTCTGTTCAGAGCTGGCTCCCTTTAGTGCATTAGCCAGAACCAGTTGTGCCCTATTATTAAAGAGTTCTTTTGGGCTGGAGAGATGGCTCAGCGGTTAAGAGCACTGACTGCCTTTCCAGAGGTCCTGAGTTTAATTCCCAGTAACCACATGGTGGCTCACAACCATCTGTAATGAGATCAGATGCCCTCATCTGGCCTGCAGTCATCTATGCTGTATACATAATATATAAAAAAAGAAAAAAGAAAAAAAAAGAGTTCTTTCCTTATTAATCACTAAGTGCATGTTGTGATTTCTCACTGGGGAGGCATGTTAATTCTATAAAATTTACACATGTGAAAGAAGCTGAAACTTCCACTATGCAATTATTAGGTAACATCACCAAACAAGGTAAATTTGTGTTTAAATTAAAATGCAAAATGTTGGGTTGGGGATTTAGCTCAGTGGTAGAGTGCTTGCCTAGCAAGTACAAGGCCCTGGGTTCAGTCCTCAGCTCCGGAAAAAAAAATAATGCAAAATATTTCTCTTTAATATTTTCCCCACCCCAATTAGTAGTAAAAATTTCCAGTGTTATATAGCTGATGAAATAGCTAATCAATTTCATTACCTTACTTGGTAAATGGAGGTATTTATATCTCTATATTTTATATTTTCATTTTTCAATTCATGAAGCAATTTTTAAAGATTCTGAAAGAAATGTAAACGCTACCTCACTGTTCTGTAAGGTAAACTAACCCATAACTTGGAAAGATTAGCCAGGGAGCTAATCAACATATCAGAGAATAAGCTGTTTTACTTAATAATAACGGATGTGCTATTACATAGGGCTACCAGTTAAGCTAAGTGGTATGTCCATTAGGCACTAGTAGTCACATATCCCACCTGCAATGATTTCTTCATTATTCAGTTTCTAATATATTTGAAAACAAAGGCTGGGTCTAGTGGTGCAGGTCTGTAATCCTGGCATTTGGGAGGCTGAGGTGGGAGGATCCCAAATTGCATGGATGGCCTACATAAGAGACTGTTTCAAACCCAAAACCCAAACAGAATAAAAATACCAAGCAACAAAAAGAAAACAAAAAGGAAAATCCTTGTTACAAACAACAGTATAATATAGTGTATTATGATCTTCCTAAGTTCACCAAAAGGTGTTTTAATCTAAAGTCTGGCCACGTACTCCTCGAGAGTTTAGACTCACCCTGATGGTGCCTCCCACAACCTCCATGACTTTGCCGCGGTACCACAAAGTATCAGATCCTCTCACTGCACAAGGTTCTCCCTTTTTCCAGATGTATGGCTCCAAAAGACCAAGGCACTTTAAATTACTTTGAATTTCATCCATCATTTTGATGAGCTCAAACTCTGTAGAATTTATTGAAAATATAATACACTTAGGAAAATGTGTTATTAGTTACTTCTCACCAGCAACCTACTAACTTCCTAACTTAGGTAATACAAAGAATTATGATCAAGTTTCCAATAAAATTTTTATAAACATTTAATTCAGTCAACAATTAATACATGTTTTTAAAATTTTACTAACAGCACATAAACACTTCGCTATTCTGAGAATACAAATATCATAAAGCACTCTTTTCAATTAAACGCCTACCAGATAAGCTACTATGGAAGAACTATGAGTTTAAGGTGTCACTTTGACAGCACAGTAAGTATAGCACAAGTCTTGTGTTAGTCTATTGTTTAGGGAGAGATAATACTGAAGATACAAGTTAGAATTCTAACTTTTGTGTGTACACATGTGTGAAGGTGCATACAGAGGTCAGAAGACAACCTCAAATGTCATTCCCAGTCGTATTGAGACAGGGCCTTGCACATTCGAGGAACTAGCTATAAAGATTAGGCTGGCTGACCAGCGAGCCCCAAAGATCCACTTGTCACTGTCTACTCAGTGCTACCATGCCTAGCTTTCTAAAAAAAATGTATTTTCTAATAGTGTGTGTGTGTGTTATGTGTGCATGCCCATGTGAGTGCTCCTGGAGCCTGACACTGATGGCCAGATTCCTTCCTCAATTGCTTCTTCACCTCACTTTCTGAGAAGGGGTCTCTTACTGAACATGGAACTCACTGTTTTAGCTAGCTAGACTGGGCTGGCTAGTGAATCCCCAGAATCTACTTACCCGTGCTCCCAGCTTTGGGTTTACAGACATGTGCTTCTACACCCAGGTTTTATGTGGGTGCTAGGTACCTGAGCTCAAGACCTCATCTTTGCGCAGCAAGCACATGACCCACTGAGCCATCTTTTCAACCCCACATGTGGCTTCTTTATGTGGGTTCTGGAGACATAACTGAGGTTCATATGCTGCCTGGCAAGCACTTTACTGACTGAACTATCTCCTCAGCCCAGCCCAATTTTTCTTTTTACTACAAATTGCCTCATTATTTCCACAGTATCTATATGCCCCCTTATAACTGACTCCATTGAAGGCAAGCTCTGGAGTCAGTGATCACTTCATTCTTGCTTCTTTAGTTCTGCTATCTTAGGTAGGTGTATAAGCCTGAGTTTGTTCTCTGTAAACTGGGTCTGACCACATCTACCCACATTACTGGTACCCAAAAGGACTAGATAGGATATCAGGTAATGATTAAATATGTCAAATAAAGCTTCTAGATTAGTTGTTGTTATTCTACATCTCAATTATTCACAGGCTTACTCTTTCAGGTGCTCAACAAATGGGAGGAAAATGTCAGTAAATTCATAGCTAAACCCTCATCATCAGGTGACTCCCCAATGGAGCTCCTCAGCCTAAGTCTGTGAGTGCTAGAGTTACATGAGTTAGGGATCATTTCGGAAAGCACACATTGCATTTGCACACAAACCCCAGGCAGCCTCAGGAACTTGCAGACATTTGCTGTGACTTCTTATTTTAACAAATTCAAACTTTTGTTTTCTATTTTCATAGAGAGCATCCAAACGCACTGATTTATGACCTTTTGTTATGTGAGTATTAAAAAAAAATAATGCAACCACTTCTACACTGGAACGTGTCATTCAGGGAAACTTGAATCCATGTTCCTGAGCCATGGTCACTCATATTGTTCAGAATAAATGATTTTTTTCATTCCCACTGGAGCAAGAGCTGCGTTTTGCACTGACATATGGGACATAGAACAAGTAACTATGTGCACACTACACAATATATATTGAAGAGGGAAAAGGCTGTAGTATGATTAAGGGTAATACTTTAGTAAAGGTGCCAGGACAGAGAGAATAAACGAGAATTGTTTAGAAAAATCCATACATATACAGAATATTCTAATCTAAGAATTTTATGCTTTTATACTGTATTTGTATCCTTTCCACCTCGCTCTCCCTGATCCAATTCTTCCATGCCCGCCCCCCCCGAATTCATGAGCTTTTTTTTTTGTACATTTATATGTGTGCATATGGCTATTCACCTTGGGGTGGGGGCTTGTGGAAATTTCCTCCATCTATTCTATGTGTCAACTGGTGTGGTCTTTGCAGATCCTGTGCAGGTAACCATACTGTTGAGAATGGTAAAGGCAGTACTACCTAGCAGTGGGGAAAGTGAAGCATACTAAGCAAATGGGATAAGTCAAAATTATTCAATCTTCACAAAACCAAGTTGAATGTCTTCTTTACTGCTCTCTAAAAATCAATTCTGGAATACTTTAAAGACTTAAATGAGCCGGGCAGCTGTGGCATACGCCTTTAATCCCAGCACTTGGGAGGCAGAGCCAGGCAGATCTCTGTGAGTTCGAGGCCAGTCTGGTCCAGAGTGAGATCCAGGACAGGCACCAAAACTACACGGAGAAACCCTGTCTCGGAAAACAAAAAAACAGAAAAACAAAAGACTTAAATGAAAAACAAATTTATAAGACCAGGTCCAGTAATACATTCCTGTAATCCTACCACTTGGGAAGCAGTCCCAAGAGACTCAAATCAAAGGCCAACCTGGGTCACATAGTGAAATGCTATCTCAAAACATTCAAAAAAAAAAAAAAAAGAAAAAAAAGAAAAAAAGAAAGACACTCCTGGCTGTCTAATGACATATAAAAACAAGCAAAACAAAATATAAAAACAAAATAAAAAACAAAAAAAGAAAAATTAAAAAAGCAGAATTATAGATGTCTTCTATAAAATCATTCAATAGAACATGTTTCTGATCTCAGAATAGAAAAGGATTTTTCATGGTACCAGGGATCCAAATCCAGGGCTTTAAGCAAGTTAAGCAAACACTCTAACAGCAAAGCAAGCTCAATCTCTAGTCCTCTAGTTCTACCTTGACTCTTCAGGACTGGTACTGTAGCAGAAATATTTGCCTATCCCCACCCTTGAGAATTTTCTTTACACTCTGGAAAAGGAGATATTGGCTCTGGCTAATGCCCAAAGAGGAGCTGGCCAAAGATAGAAGATGTTATTAACTTAGGTACATTTTGGGCTTATCATTCCACATATGGTGTCATCCTTCAATTTCTTTTAGGTCTGGGTCCTAGTTTACATTTTGAATAATTTAAACAGAAACTGGAGATTGCAAATCTGGCCATTTAGGCATATGGGTGATTTACGCTGCAAAGATACTATTGCCAAGATTATTTTTAAATACACCAGTGTCATCTTTCGAACAGCTGTTGCCCAGGGTCATCTTACCCACCTGGAAAATTACGCTTTTCTTAAGAAGGTAACTGGGGACCTTATGGCAGGCCAGGACTTAAAGATGGTTGTCACTTTGTGCTGTCCCCTTGGCTGTTTAGAGACATCTCTGATAGCAGGTTGTAAGTCAGAGCTGTCTCCTTGTTATGGGAATGGAGACTAATGGCTGGTCAATTCTGGTGAATAAATATTACATCCTAGCATCCTGAATTTGGCCTATCTCTAACAGTCTGGTTAGCACACTACTTAACTTTGGGGTATTTTGGAGGCAGCCCCCCGGCCCCCTTAGCTAAATTCTACTTTGTGTGACTTAATGTCTCCTATGCAAGTTTATTAGTAAATCCTTTAGAACATCAACTCTATTACTTGAATTTCTTCTACATCAGTACCTGAGCTTGGCCTATTTGCTTCTGCTGTAAAGCACCACTTACAATTAACAGTGCTCTTTGAAATCCCCAGCACTCCTCGATGCTGAAGACTCCTCTCCACCTTTAAGCTTAAACCCTTATGGTCAGTACCTTGGTTTGTTTGTGCTCTTGGTATCAATTAATAAGGAAGGGATGTTTGAAATGCCTGTTGATTTGAGGACATTGAATCGTGTGCTGAGTGACTGTTATGTAACAGCGAAGTGCAGACTCAGTTTGGCAGAGCATTCACTTTGCTTTTCAATGTAGCCTGATTTGGCATGCATCTTTAGACTTTGGCTTAGTTTTTATCTCCATGTCTGAACCATTTGGCTCTTTCTTGGGTCAGTTTACAGTATTAGCTGATATGAGATAAAATATCTTCATTGTCAGAGGCTTGAATAGTCATTCCTTTGCTGTGCTGTGGAATCAAGATGAAGACTCTTGGGAAACCTGTCTTGCTTATATTTGAACTTGAATAAAAATTTGAGAGATCTAGCCAGCATGGTGATGCACACCTTTAATCCCAGTGCTCAAGAGGCAGAGGCAGGTAGATCTCTGTTGAGTTCAAGGCCAGTCTGGTCTACAAAGTGATTCAGGATAGCCAGGGCTTCACAGAGAAACAAACAAACAACAAAAACTTGAGACAGCTCTATTATAATTTGTGGGGAACATGGAGAATACTAAGCCTATGGTATTTTGGTGGCTCTAAGGGAGAATTTTAGCTGACTAGTCCTGAGTCTGCTGGGTAACACATGCCTTTAATCCAACAGTTGGGAGGCAGAAATAGAATTTGCAGTCACCATTTGCTACACAGCAAGTTCCAGGCTAGCCAAGAAGACTAGGTGAGACTCTGTCTCAAACAAAACAAAACACACACACACACACACACACACACACACACACACACACACACCACTTTAAGAGTGCTTCTGACTTAATGCTTGTGTCATTTTGTGTTTTAATGTGGATCTCTCACAGGTGTCTAATGAAGGCTGAAAATTTAATGGTTGTAGCATTAGAGATTTATCTACATTGGGTGTCCCTGGGACTCTATAGAGAAATGCTCCCTCTGGCTCTCTAGGCATCTCTAGGTAACTTGGGTTTTAACTGAAGTCTTGAAGTGTCTGGCCACACGAGATGTAGCAATCTCACAGGAATTACATGTCATAAAAGAATGGGATTAAAAACTTAATCTGCCTCTAAGATTCCTAAAAGTAACTACTGAATGAATGTTTAGCTTTTTTTCTTTTTAAAAGAATCACTGCATACTAAAATTATTCTTGGTATGTCTAATTTAAAAATATGAACATTTTAAAGATGACTTTTGGACTTCTAGGAACCGTTGCCTATTTCTTTTCTTTCTTAAATAAATGTGGTGATTCAAGGTTTTTATTTCAGTCAGGCTTAACTGAAATGTAGTTATTCAAGTGTTAACTATGGGATCCAGTTTTTTGAAATGTTAATTTTGGAACCTAAGGCTGAGGGGAAAAGCAAACAAAACCAAACCTCCTGTATGGTTACAAAAGATCTAGCAAAATTGATTTACAGAAAAAGTTTTGAAAAGATGGCTTAGTGTTTAATAGTACTCACTACCCTTCCAGAGGTCTACAGCCCAGCTCACAAACTACTTATGTCAGCTCCAAAGGATCTGACTCCCTCCTCTGGTCTTCACAGTACCACCCCACCTCCATTTACATAAAAATAAATAAATAGGTTTATGGGTCTGGGGAAATGGCTATAGTGTTCTTGTATAGGACCTGAGCTTGGTTGGGGTAGCTGGCAAACACCTGTAACTCCAGCAGATCTAATGCCCTATGGTCTCCATGGGCATCCAAACACACATGATGTATACCTCCCCCAACACACACACATACATATATAAATTAAAAATAACTAAATAAGAGGTTTAGAATAAAATCAGGTGATCTTAATTTCTTTTATTCTAACATAAATATATTTTACATTTAATTACATGTTCAAAGACCTGACAAATCTTTACTGCCTTACAGTAAACATTTATTCTATTTATTTATTTTTATTTGTTTATTGTATATACAGTGTTCTGCCTGCATGTATGCCTGCAGGCCAGAAGAGGGCACCAGACCTCATTATAGATGGTTGCTGGAAATTGAATTCAGGACCTCCAAGGAAGAGAAGCCAGTGCTCCTAACCTCTGAGCCCATCTCTCCAGCCCCATATTTAGGTACGCTTAATTTCTTAAAAATCTATTAAAATGGGGGCTGGAGATTGCGCTTAGTAGTTAAGAGTGCTTGCTGCTCTTCCAAAGGACTCAATCCCCACACTAGAGGCTCACAACTGTTAGTAACTCTAACTCCAGGGATCCAACACCCTCTTTCTTCCTCTGGTACCAGCACACATATGACAGACACATACATATAAATGCAAATAAGATAATCTTTAAAAAGAAAAAAAACCTAAACAATGTTTTTTCTTAAAATGGAGACTTGCAGGAAAGATGGCTAGTGGGTAAAAGTGCTTGCTATGCAGACCTGACCATCTGAGTTTGGTTCCCAGATCCCACAGTAGAAAAAGAACCCATTCACAAAACCTCTCTTCTGATCTTCATATGCATGCTGTGGCACACATATGGCCTCACACAGACTTGAACTTTCTTTAAAGCCTATTAAAATGTTATATTTGAATCTGTTAAGTAAATTTCATAAAATTTGAAAAAATTGAAATTTTTTTGTTTTGCTTTGACCACAACACTAACATTTCTGATCTTTAAACCAAAATGTTAGAGAATAAATGTAGTGAATAGCTGTTTGAGCCATGCCCTGAAGCACTGCCCCTAGTGAGGCAGCTGTAGCTGTTACACCTGTCTGTGACCTTGAGGTACCTGCCCCTGGGGTGGGGTCACCGAGGACCCTTAAGACTGGGGATGCACGTATGCCTGCTCTTCTTGGCTGCTTCATGGTTCTGGATGCTGAGGTCTTGGACTAAGCTATTTAGTGTGGGACATACATAGCTCAGTTTTCCCGGATCCTATGATAAATCTCCTGTGGTTTTGAGTTTACCCCCCAAAGAAATTCCTCTGATCAACCTTGGACTAAAATCTCTACAGGACAGTTCCAAGATGAGATGGTCCATTATACTACACTTGTAGCCAGAATCTCAGACAACCTGACCCATTACTCTGAGACTGGCTACAGAATCTACAGTTAGTCCAATTGAGGCCTAACTATCTGAGCTTTCTTACAGGACCCCAGAGATACCATCTCCCCCTAAACAGCAGGAAGCAATTCTAAGAAAACCAGGCCCTTTCTCGAAAAAGTTTCATGTTTCTCAGGGTTATGGATGATGGTTATAGGGTTGGGGGTGGAAGAAAATATTAGATTCAGTATTCTCCTTAAGAAAAGAAAAAGGGGAATGGATAGGTATAGGATATTAAGGTAGATTATTATATATACTAGTAAACTGATTTAGTAAAATATAAGGCTTAGATAATTGGCACTGTTATGGATTCTTGTATATTGATACAAGTGTAAACTATTTTTATATTCTTATTTAAGATAATTTGTATATTGATACAAATACAGAACTATATTTGTTGTAATGTTCATACATTTCTACTCCTGTTTGAAATATTTTGTATCTTGATACAAATGTAAAATTGTATTTGTCATATTGTATGTATGTTCTACCTCTGTTTAGGATATTTTATATACTGATACATATTTAGGATTGTTGTCATATTGCATATTGCACTATACATTTCTACCTCTGTTTAAGAGTGTATTGTCACAATTTTGAGATCATTGTCCTTTTACTGTACATTTGTTTATAGACTGTTAATCCTGTTTATAGGAAGCCTTAGTCCTTAGGTTATTTAGGTAGATAAGACTTGCAGATTTATAGTCACCCTTGCTTATCATCTCTATAGTTATGTTAGGTTGTACAGATTTATTGATACATAGGTCAGATGGACAGATAATCTTCAAACACTTCATCGACCTAGAGAATATGCATTTAAATAACTTAGAATTCTGCTGACATGAGACATGATTGCTCTTGGCAGCACCGATCTGATCCCAAGAGAATGTTGAGTTTAAGACACTGAAAGTTTGTCTTTTTCTTGGTGCATAATGGCCTGCTGGACAAAGAATTGCCCTTACCTTGACTGCTGACAGTACAAATGCTGTCCTTTTTGGATGAGCAGGACAAGAGGAAAAGTGGCTACTGAACTCTGCCAAGACAGGATAAGATGGTCTTTCAAAATTCCTGCTTCTGAAAATGGTCTGTCAGACATTCTAGGCCTGTAGCTAAATTGGATTCCCCAACGGTGCTGAGAAACTTTAGGTGACTGTCCAGGATGTCAGATGTCTATTCTCGAAAGATTTTTGAAAGTTGCCTGTGTGCATTTCCTGTTTTCTCAGGTATTATTATTATATTCCTTCTCAGGTCTTTGATGGGGTTGAAGACTAACAGTTACAGTTACAATCTTCTCGTATCTTAGCTAGAACATACTAAGTACTAGATTCAAATTCTTCAAGGATAGGGCAGTTTTTGGAATAATCTCTCTAACTTACCATTTACCTATGGACATCTCTGGATTTTAGTATTTGTCTCATTTGATGTTGTTCTTGTTGGCTGTAGTTCCATTTGTTTATGTTATTACCCTTTTTTCCTCCTTGATAATCATTCCTATTGCATATAGTTTTATGTTAGGTTAGAACTTTCTTATTTAGACAAAATGGGGAGATGTAGTGGGCGGCTGTTTGAGCCATGCGCTGAAGCACTGCCCCTAGTGAGGCAGCTGTAGCTGTTACATCTGTCTGTGACCTTGAGGTACTTGCCCCTAGGGTGGGGCCACTGAGGACCCTTAAGACTGGGGATGCACGTATGCCTGCTCTTCTTGGTTACCTTGTGGTTTTGGATGCTGAGGTCTTGGACCAAGCTGTTCAGTGTGGGACATACATAGCTCAGCTTTCCCAGATCCTATGATAAATGGTCTCCTGTGGTTGTAAGTTTACCCCCAAATAAATTCCTTTGATTATTGACTCCATGGATTAATCCCATTAAATAAACAATTGAAACAGTACAGTTTATTGAAAGTATAGGCTTTTTACTTAATATAAAACAATATTCATTGAATTTTATGACAGAAGTTTTGTTAGGTTACAAAATTTTGTATTGGATTTTGATAAGGATGTTTTTCTAAGAAAGATTCTAAAAAGAATTTAAATGGCTGGAGAGAGAGCTCAAGAGTACTTGCTGAGAAATCATGAAGGTCAGAGTTCAAATCCTAACACCCATATAACAAGCCAGAGGTCCTGCAAACATCTGTAACTTCAGCTTTAGGGGATCTGACACATGTCTGTCAGCTCATGCAGATGCAGACATGTAGACAGGCAGGCAGGCAGGCAGACTGACTGACTGACTGACTGACAGACAGACAGACACAGAGACACACACACACACACACACACACACCCACACCCACACACATACACACACACCCACACCCACACCCTTATCCATGCTGACAGGCTGTAGGAGGAAAGTTTTCCCTTAATATTCTCTTTGAAGGTCATTTTTAGGTTCAGCCTCCTGTGGTACTTGCTATTAGGTCACAAAGTGAGCCCCGAATGGCAGTGCTGTTGACAGTGTCCTAAGAAGAGGGCCCAGGCCCAATCCAGGCGGATTTTTATCAGGTAAATAGAAGATTCTCATCAGGTTAACAGAAACCAAAACTCAGCATTACACAGAAACCTTGGTTTTTTGTTTTTGTTTTTGTTTTTGTTTTTCTTTCGAGACAGGATTTCTCTGTAGCTTTGGAGCCTGTCCTGGACTAGCTCTGTAGACCAGGCTGGCCTCGAACTCACAGAGATCTGCCTGCCTCTGCCTCCCGAGTGCTGAGATTAAAGGCGTGTGCCACCACTGCCCGGCTCACAGAAACCTTGTAATGCTCGTTTCTCTGCCCCGATGGTCATTTGATGGAAGCAAAGTGCATCTAGTCGTGGAAAGTCCGCCTCAGCATAAAGACCCCCACTCTGCTGATGATCACAAAAATACCCACTTGCCCTTAACTACTGAGCCACCTCTCTAGTTCATTCTTTTGCTCTTTTTTTTAACATTTATTTTTTAATTACATGTATACAAGCGTATCTATGTGGATGCATGTGCATTAAGTATGGATATCTAAGGTCAGAAGACAGTGTTGGATACTCTGGAGCTGGAGTTATAGGCAGTTCTGAACCACTCAACTTGGGTGCTGGGGCCTAAACTTGGGGCTTCTGCAAGAGCGGTATGTATGTACTCTTAACCACTGAGCTATCTCTCCAGCTTGGATTTCTCCATAATGTAGACAAGCATTGGGACCCACAGACAGTCCTCCGGCTAGGGAGCTCTGGTAACAGTATGTTGAAATAATTTATTATTTAAAACAACAACAACAACAACAACAAAACCCTCAAATAGCTTAGCTAGGCATTGTTAAAAGCACTCTGCATGCACTGGGTGAGATCATCTAATCCTTCCCACAGCCCCTTGAAAATGAGTTTCAGAGAGGGTAAATCTTCCCAAAGATTTCCAGTTTCTTTTCTATCAAACTAGAAAACTTGGGCTGCTAGGCCCAGAGTTACTGAAGAAAACTTTATAACATAAAAGACCTTACCTGATAATTTAGGCACTACAAATATAGTTCCATCATCACCAATGCAGCTCACCACTGCCTCAAATGCATTCGTGTTAGGAATAGCTGGTGCTTTATAGCATCTGGTGGTTCTAGTTTCTGATTTTTTCTCCTTTGAATCAGGTACTTTGTGTTCATTGGTTTTATCAGCAATTTTCTTGTTAGTGTCAAAGTTAATTTTTAAGCACTTAGTAACTACTGAATCTTCTTCCAGGGAGATTTCCAAAGACTTCTCAGATGAATGGCTATTATTTGATTTACTAATTCTGTAACAAACAAAACAAAAACCATATCTAAATGGGAGCAAAGATAAACCTCTGTAGACAAAAATTTGAAAAAAATCATTTAAATATATGCTAACATTTAACTAAAACCTTTGCTCTAGCCCAGGATGAACCAGTTTTTCATGAAGTGGGCTAGACAGTCACAGGAGGAAAAGAAAAGAGGAAGACGGCTTGGTGGCTCTAGACAACATCATACAACTGTTAGATCCTGTATCTATTTTATCTGCATCTCTATCTGTTGTTATCTCTTCTGCAGGTAAAATCCAAGATGTGAAGTGAACATTGAGGGCCTCATATGGCTTCTTTAAAACCCATTGCTGCTGCTCAAGAGGATGTGACTATCTATAAGTCTTCAGTAGACTTGCCTCCAGAGCTGCATTCCTTGAAAGCTGTCACTGCTTCTCCCAGGGGAAAATTATGTCAGCTTTTACTTACAAATGCTTAGCCTTTCCATAATGGTGAGTCGGCCCCTTCTCCTGGTGATTCATGCCTAAGGTGAAACCAGGTTTCACTCCCTGTAATAGTCAGACTAGAACAGAGTTCCAGATTCCTCAGGGCCTGCCTGTACCTGACCCTCACTGTGTTATAGTTTTTAAAAAAGTTAATCTATGAGCCAGGAAGGTGATGCATGCTTTAATCCAGGTTTCTATGAGTTCTAGGCCAGCCTAGTCTATATAGTGAATTCCAGGCTAGGCTACATAGTAAAACCTTGTCTCAACAAACAAACAAACAAACAAAGCCTAGGTTCAATATAGACTTCTAAATATTTATCTAGCCTATCAGCTGCCTCCACTCACACCTCTTTTCCTTCCTTCTGAGAAGCTACACAAAGCTCCAACCCCGCTCTCTTTTTGTTGGCTGCCCTATTGCAACTCTCAGTCAAGCAGCAGGTGCAACTCCTAGATTCCTCTCAGAAAGGCTCCCTTATACACTTCTTTAAGACTTCGTAAGGAAGGAACGTTCCTTCAGTGTTGTCATGTGCTGGTCAGCTGTCACGTTTTTCTAAGGGTTTTACATAATCCATTTTATGTAATTTGTGTCCTGTTATTTTATGTTGAAAAAAGAAAGATTAATTCAGATAATAAGGTCTATAAGTTACTTATCAACTCATATGACACTTATGCTTGATTTTAAGATATGTAAATCATATAGATACAAATGCATAAGTATATATACACATATACAGGTTTTACATTAAATTAAACACCCCACTCTTCCAATATTGAAATATTTCTTTTTGTAAAATATCTTTTTCTGTGTCAAAGTTCAGCCTCTCGAGTTTTCATTTAAATATAATGGTTTTACTCACAAAAGTTTTGAAGATTTGAAAAATAAGCAACTCCAGAATTAACATACAAAATGTTTCTGCCTTTTTTGGTAACTAGACAATTTATTGTTCAAAGTTGTTCAACAACCTCCATCCAGCTCTTGCTACAAATGTAACTTGGAAATAACCCTCTTTTAACAGGGTAGCAAATTAATTTGTTAATGTTACTATGATTTATAATATTAAGACTGTTTTTAAAATACTTACTTATTTTTATTTTATGTGTATGGGTGTTTTGACTACATGTACGTCTATGCCTTCAGAGGCCAGAAGAAGGCTTCTGATCTTCTAGAATTGGAGTTAGAGATGGCTGTGAGTCACTGTGTGGACGCTGGGGACTGAACCCAGGTCCTCCTCAGGAGCAGCCTGTACTCTTCTTCACTACTGAGCCATCGCTCCAGCTCAAGGAGGTCCCCATGCTCTCACTCTGTCCTTTTCTCTTCCTCCCCTCCTCATGTCTTCCTGCCATGATGTTCATGTGGCTATCTCTTTCACCCTAACCAAAGCTCCTTAACTAGCACTCACACAGCAGAGACAAGTCTGTTCAAACCAGTATGGCTGTTAGAGACAATTAATAACTACTCTTTGCTCCACACCATCAGCTCCCACAATTGTGGGTTTCCACCATCATGGATCAGATGCCACGGCACATGTGAAAACCACACATAGGAACAAAAAGGGAATAAGTCCTATTCTGGGATCCCCTCCCACTCAGATTCTCTGCTTTTCTCCCACCTTATCTTATGAGTAATCCCACCTGTGTTAACATGCTCGTAAAAGTAGCTCTCCAAGACCCCAGTGATGTAGCTGTCTCGAGAAGCCCACATATATCCTTGAAAGCCAGTATGTAATAGGCTGGTTTTCAGTTTGTAAGAGCTTACTGACAGGAATAAAGAAACATGTAACCTATTTCTAGGGTAGCTCATTAGGAGTTAGATTATAAGTCATCTTTAGGAACAAATAAGATGCAGCGTAGGTTTGAAAACACCCACAGAAGACTGCACAGGCAATTATGAAGCATCACTAGAAATGGACGTCAAAAAGTTACTCAAAAGTCTGTACCTTCTTTCTCTCAAAGCCAAACCTTTTTTAATCAAGTATTTAGAAACATCAACACGTTCTCCTTTTTCATCTCGGCAGAAAATTTTCACAGGTAATGGCCATGTTGTGCTGTTTTCCTGAAGAGATTTATCAGACAAAAAGTGAAATCTCACAAGCAGTATTTTTCAAAAGAATTTCTTCTACATTTTCTATGCAAGAAACCATCCCAGCTAACTTTATTTTGATATCTAAATATATAAGGGAAACAGCATGGAAGGGAGTCAATACTGACAGAAAAGCATTTTAATTTTTTATATTGTATCTCCTTTCTGGTATGTGTTTTGGGAATGAATTAGGAAGACCTCATTACCAAGGTAAAATATACCAAGAACAAAACAAATAAAAAACTGTTGCTACCAAAAACCCCAATCAAGTGAACTGGAACAAAGTTCCCCCTCCCTAACTGAGGTGAGAGGAGTATCACCAGTTAGCATGCGTCTCTATTCCCTTCTGCTGTGGGATGTTCTGTATGTTAAATGTGTTGCTCTGATTGGTTAATAAATAAAACACGGATTGGCCAGTAGCCAGGCAGGAAGTGTAGGCGGGACAAGGAGAGAGGAGAATTCTGGGAAGTGGAAGTCTGAGGCAGGGAGACGCTGCCAGCTGCCACTATGACAAGCGAGATGTAAGGTACCAGTTAGCCACAAGCCACGTGGCAACTTATAGACTAATAGATATGGGTTAATTTAAGATAGAAGAAGTAGATAACAAGAAGCCTGCCACGACCATACAGTTTGTAAGCAATATAAGTCTCTGTGTGTTTACTTGGTTGGGTTTGAGCAGCTGCAGGATGGCGGGTGTGAGAGATTTGTCCTGACCCTGGGCCAGGCAGGACCAGAAAAACTCTAGCTACACCCTTCAACTCTGGAATATTTCCAATGTGTGCTTTACTTTCCTACAAAACACAAAAGAAGTTACTACAACACATGTTCTACTTCACAGGAAAAGGTATAAAAGAAAGCATATGTAAAAACGGTTATATGGAAAATGAGTTACATGAGAGAATTCAATGAGGCAGAACAGAAACAGAGGAAACTACAACACTTTCTTACGAAGACACGCTTCTCAAATCCACACCCACAAACATGCACATTCTATCAGTTCTTCTTGACTTAGGAGCTTAATTTCTTTTTCTTTCTTTTTTAAAAAATACATTTATTTACTGACAGCTGGGGGACCTGCATGGGACCGAACCAGGCGCTCTGAATGTGAGTGACAGTTTTGAGGCTTGATCTGTTTGTGGGATCCCTGGCAGTGGGACCAGGACTTATACCAGGTACATGAACTGGCCTTTTGGAGCCCATTCCCTATGAAGGGACACCTTGCTCAGTCTTGATGCAGAGGGAGGGGCTTGGTCCTGCCTCAACTTGGTATGCCAGACTTACCCCCTCTGAGGAGTGGATGGGGAATGGGATAGGAGTGAGGTGTGGGGAAAGGCAGAAGGGGAAGGAAGGGGAATTGGGGATGGTCTGTAAAATTAAAAAAATACATTTATTTAATTTTATTTCATGTGCATTGGTGTTTTGTCTGTGAGGGTGGATCCCCAGGAACTGTAGTTACAGACAATTGTGAGCTGCCATGTGAGTGCTGGGAATTGAACCTAGGTCCTCTGGAAGAGCAGCCAGTGCTCTTAACCATTGACATCTCTACAGCCTGAGCTTAATTTTCTAAAGACTTTAGAAAGATAGTTTAGTTTATATGTTATCTTCTAACATACAAAATTTCAACTCAAGCATATGACTTTAGAAATACTTTGATTCAGCCACATGAACACTTGTGGGAGATCTATTTAACTCATTTACTTATTTTAGTTTTTCCAGGTGGGCAAGCTAGCTGAGCAGGTAAAGCTGCTTAATGACAAGCCTGATGACCTGAGTTCAAATACCCAGGTACAATACAAGGTAGAAGGAGAACCAAGCACAATTAAGTTGTACTCTGACCTCTACATATGAGCCACCATGGTTTATGCTTCCACATGTGTGTGTATGTAATTTAATAAATATACACACATATATGTATACATGCATCTATATCAGTTATTTATTTATTTATTTATTTATTTATTTATTTATTTATTTATTTATTTATTTATTTATTTCTAAGACAGAGTCTTACTATGTAGCCCTGGCTGGCCTAGAATTTGCTGTGTAGACCAGGCTGTCCTCCAGCTCACAGAGATTTCTCTGCTTCTTGAGTTCTGAGATTAAAGTAGTGTACCAACACGCCCTGCTAGGCCTTTAACCCTTGATCATCCTCCTACCTCCCGAGTTCTTGGATTATTACTGTATGTCACCATGCCACAGAGTTATTATGTACAGGTATAATACCTTAACACAAGATCAACATAGTTTAGAAATATATTCCAAACACTTTGCTGTTATCTTAACAAGAAAATAAACTTAAGACTAGACGACAACTTCAATGAAATAATAAATATGTATCTGTTATAACTGTTTACCTTGGGTCTTAGTAAGGGTTACTGCTGGGATGAAACACCATGACCAAAGCAACTGGGGGGGGGG
>CABHPH010041677.1:0-15217 GCA_902168325.1 Peromyscus nudipes | reverse complement strand
AAAAAAAAAAAAAAAGATCCCCCTTATCCCCTCCTCCTGCCCCTCTAGCCTCCCCCTCCTATTCCACCCTCCATTCCCTCCTACAAGAAGGTAAGGCCTCCTATAGGGAGGTACATTTAGTAGAGGCAGATCCAAGCACCCCTCCCCCTGACTCAAGGCTGTGCAAGGTGTTTCATCATAGAAGTGGGCTCCAAAAGGCCTGTTCATGCACCAGGGATGGATTCTGATCCTTCTGCCTGGGAGCCCCTTAAGCAAATTATGCTACACATCTGTCTTGCTATGCAGAGGGCCTAGTCTAGTACCATGCAGGCTCAATAGCTGTTAATCTATATTTCATGAGTTCCCACTAGTTTGGTTTGGTGGTCTCTCTGGTTTCCCTATCATGATCTTGATGCTGCTTGCTAATAGAATCCATCTTCTCTCTCTTTGACTGGACTCCTGGAGATCAACCTGGTGCTTGGCTGTGGATCTGTTTCCATCAGTTACTGGATGAAGGCTCTAGAATGACAGAGTATTCACTGATCTGATTACTAGGTTAAGCCAGTTCAGGCACTCTCTCCACTATTGCTAGTAGTCTAAGCTGGGGTCATTCTTAGGGATTCCTGGGAACTTCCATAGCACCTGGTTTCTCCCTATCCCCATAATGTCTCCCTTAATTATGGTATCTCTTTCATTGCTCTTCCACTCCATCCCTGTTCCAGCTTGACCATCACATACCCTTATGTTCTTATCCTCCATCCCCTACCCTGTATTGCCCTTCCCACATCCCTAGTTTACTAATGGTGATCTCATCTATTTCCCCTTCCTAGAGCAATCCATGTTAGGATCCTCCTTGATACCTGGCTTCTCTGGAGCTGTGGGTTGTAGTATGGATATCTAAAGCAAGCATTTTGATTGATGTGCATGGGCTGCTGCCCCCTATGATAGGGTTCAAGAATTCAGCATTGGATATGAGGAAGACAAGGCTTTTATAGAGCTCATGTGTAGGAGGTTTACAAATGGGGGAAACAGGCAGGGTTACAGGATCAGAACATAACTTGTGATCAAAATGAACTAATCACAACAGGTAGTCATAACGTAATCATAGGTGGTCATGTGACCTTTTAAAACAGAGTTGTAAGATGGTTATAAACAACTTTTTAAAACAAAGACACAATTACTATTCCTGGAACAGGTAGTACAGAACCATTTCTACTTATAGTTACAAATGAGACATAACCCAATCTTTGAAAAGCAGAGGTTTAATCATAAAAGAGACTGAACCTAGTTTGTCTTTACTATCAGTTGGCTTGGAAGATTAAGACAGATGCAGGCTGGTTCTTCACTAGCAATAAAAGTGTGAAGATGGGTGAGAATTCGAACTTAGAATACCTGCAGAGGATTCAGACTGATTGTCAGTTTGAATGTCATCTGAAAGAAAACCACACTGAGTGAAGCACTGTTGTGGAAGAAGTACCAAGAGGGACACACCATCACCATGCAGAACTGTGCAAGGCTGCATGGTCTGCTTATGCTTCAGTTATACAGTCACAAAACCCAAGGTGGCACCTTTGATGTTGGTAGCTGTGTTGGGGATTGGTCCTTAAGGGAGAGAACAAAAATATTTGCAGGTAGGTAGATCAGTTAGGATGGGATGGTAGAGGCTGATATGTGAGTCATGATATGATTATGATTCAGTTATGCACTCACACAACACAAGCTGATACTACTTGATATTGCAACCTATGATGGGAGTTGGTACATAAAAGAGGGAAGAGTAATTTGGACACAGGTAGGCCTAAAAGGATGGAATGGGAGAGACTGATAAGAGAATTGAAATGGGGCATATGCCAAGAAACATCTTAGTGGTCATCCGGACTCAAAGGTTTCCAGTGTGAAACTTGTTTGCCGTATACATACTGGAAGTCCCAAGGTCTGCTCAACATTTTTATAGGTTTCACCTGGGTCAGAAACATTTACTCAGCTCCTGAAGGCAAATCCCAATTCCAGAACAAAGAAGCAGAGTCTAGAACCAATCTGTGAAAGGGCCTTCTTCAGCATTGGACAGCTCTCCACCTCTAGACCTGAAAATGGAAGTAAGGTAAGGATATATTCCAAGAATGTTCAGAGAGTTACTGTCTTGGAGTTTTCTTTGTATCAATATTCCTGTGTTACCACCACAAAATGCAATATGTAGGGTCCAGAGTTTCCTCCTGGGAAGGCATAAGACAGAAGCTTACTTTTGAAGCAAGGATATGGACTGTCTTAAAGAGACTTTTCTTACTTTCCCCAAAATCATTCATATTCATATCTGTTATTTCTTAAAGGAGGAAGGTTATGTGAATATTTTGTTTTCCAGGGCAAATCCCAGTGCAACAGGTTCATTGTTTGATGTTTCTCAAAGCTGATCTGTAAAGTTTGTATGTTGCATTCAAGAAAAAACAGATGGTTAGAAGTTGAATAACTGATGAATACTACAGGAAGTGTTTATTTACAAAGACCACAGGACTTAGGGACAGAGGAAAAACATAGAGAATACTTAAAAAGCAAGAGAGTGAAGTAAGTTGTTCACTCCTTGACTCCAATAATCTGCAGAAGGAATTGGTACTGGAGAAAGAGAGAGGGAATGAGGGAGGGGGAAGAGAGGTCATAGTTATATGTCAGTAGTAGGAGGGGATAACTAGATGCACAGAGAAGCATTGCTGTTGTAAACACACACCTGACCAAGAGAAATACAATTAGAAAATATCTTGACTTTTACTCTCTTATATCTTTGGAAATGTCACCATCTGCCTCAAATAAAAAGAAACTTAGAGAAAAGGACAGCTCTTAGGGGTGAGATAAGGCACTTCTGTGAGATGTCATGGAGCAGAGAGGAAGATGGAAGGAAAAACTTTGTCACTTGCAAGTCTTCTTCCACCATGAGGCTTTTGTCATTAGTGAAAACTCTCCATCTTCTATAATCTTCTAGAAAAGACTATGGAGAAGACTCATGTTATATTAGGTTTTTCTTTCTCATTTACTGCATTCCACTTAGCAGTCCCCTATTAGACATGCCCATGTTTCAGGTCCCTCTCTGCAGCAGCACTCAGACCTCACTTCTCCTTCCTTCTTCCTCCTTCCTCTGTTGAGTAATCACGTCATAACCATATCCATCCCCAGGCTCTGCACCTAAGTGTGTCCTGCTGCTTAACTAAGCTGTGTTGGGCCTTTGTTTCAATGTCTTGCCCATGAACAGTGTCACTGATTTGTCCGTGTTTGAATAATTGTGAATATACTCAGGGCTGTTGACAAAAACAGTTAGGAATGTTGAGAATCTCTTTATCACTTTGTCTGTGCTGGTCAATGACCATTGTTGCTTTTGCCTTTTTTAATTTATACGTGATTCACCATCTGATGCAGTAGAGATTTGCATGTGTGCATTCATTTATGAATAAACAACGTCAAGGTCTCACACAATCTGAGATGAGAATATAAATATATTCCATCTTCACTGTCTGATACACTGAGACATTTCTTGGCTACATGTTTTTTAAATAAAGGATAAAGGAAATTTTTACCCCTTAATTTTAAATTTGTATGATTATCTTTCTCTTGACTTATTACTTTTTTTGTTTTTTCGAGACAGGGTTTCTCTGTGTAGCTTTGCGCCTTTCCTGGAACTCGCTTTGGAGACCAGGCTGGCCTCGAACTCACGGAGATCCACTTACCTCTGCCTCCTGAGTGCTGGGATTAAAGGTGTGCGCCACCACCGCCCAACTGACTTATTGCTTTTATGAAGATTTCAAGCACAATGTTGAATATAACAAGTCAAGTGGTTGTACGTGTTTCATATTTGTTAAATAATTTTGTATGTCCCAATTCAAGGAGCTGTTGGCTATCTCTTTGTGCTGTATTGCTTTTACCATGTTAGGCTATCATATTTTTTAGCCAAGTTTCTTCACAGATTGTCACCCTGAGTGCCATTCAGTTTTGTCACTTCATTTGTTACATATTTTGAAATGATCAATTTTGCTTCATATTTATGCTCTTTATTACATTAATTAATTAATTAATTAAGCCATGTTTAACCACCCTTGCATTTTGGAATAAAATTGACTAAATCATTGTGAATACTATTGACATTTTATTGTCATTTTTTTCAGTATTATACATAAAACAATTCATTGTGATCATATTCACCCACTGTAACTCTCTTTAAGCAATGATCAAAACTGTTGACATTCTTCTTTTTCCCAACCAGTCTATTTTATACTTTCATATCATTTTTTAAAATTTATTTACTTATTATGTATAGAATTCTGCCTGCATGTATGCCTGCATGCCAGAAGAGGAAAATAGATCTCATTATAGATGGTTGTTAGCCACCATGTAGCTGCTAGGAATTGAACTGAGGACCTCTGGAAGAGCAGCCATTGCTCCTAATCATTGAGCCAACTATCCAGCCCTCATGTCAATTTTTAATGATCCACTGACTATTCAATCTTTGTGAAATTGTATGTTATTTTATTATTTCTTTGTTGACGACTTCTTTTTACGTTTAACATAATTTCTTGATTGTATCTTTGGGAATTTCATATCATACACCCTAATTCACTCACATATTTTTGTGTCAGCTGCTTACCTAGGACCAGTCTGATTATTTTAAGCTGTTGATGCCCTAAGATTGTTCCATGGATAAAAACTTTTGCTCCTATGGAGTGATCAAGGCTCCAAGAACGAATGGTATGATCTTGGTGAACACAATTGAATTTGTTGGGTGATTTCTTCAAAGACCTTGTGTTAGGTTAATTTGTAATGTCTTCTGGATGCTTTCCCTGAGGCTCTAGCTCTGCTTGACATTCTCAGATGATTTCTCCTTTATGAAGGCCTCTGTCTAGTATAAGAAGTTATCCAGAAGGATCTTGTGATGCAAATGCAAATATAGAAATGCAAAGCTTTCTATATGGGTACTGTTCAGGCTAAGCTACTGCAAGCACAGGAACAGTACCAGTTCTGCACCCTTGGCAGGTGAGGGAAAGAAAAGCTGTCTTCTCTTCAAATGTCTTTTTGGCTTCATGGGTAGGAAATAGAGGCCTATTAAGGATGTCTGTTTGGGGAAGTGGAGTGGAAAGAAAGCTCTGAATGATGCTACCTGCCCAGCTATGCTGCTCTCTTTTCCAGACTGTTTGCATCCGTGTATAGATCTCAAAGCTCTTCTCAGGGGTTGGGGCACTATTCACAAATGGAGGTGCTCTCTAGCTTCCTCTGAAGCACAGCCCATGCTTTTCATGCCAGAGACCTGTGCCTTTGCATGTAGGTACAAGTCACAACCAGAATAACATTTACTCCAAATTTTCAACTACCCTTGAACTTATGGTTCATTTGCTCATTTGTTATAATTCTTAACTCTCCCCTGTAACCCTGTAGAGAACAGGACACTGGTGACATAATCACAAACAGAAAAGTGCCTGATGTCATTCAAGGCTTCTCTGCCTTCTAGTTTACAAATTCTAAAATGAAGACTCAGCCCTTCTAGCATAAGAAGTGTGACTGTTCGCTCACAGGTCTTCATAAGAAGTCCCATTCCCTTCATGACTCTCATTCATGATTCCATTTTTCCCATTTGGTAGACACCTTACAGTGACTGAGGGCAGCTATGGCTTGTGCCAGCATCTTCCATATTTCTACACCAGAGAAGGAACCTCAGCTCTGGATCAGAAAGACAGTTAGTTTCAGAATTCTGTCTCATCCTGACACAGCATAAGATGGTAGCAACTGGACTGGGACCACCAACTGCCCCAATATCACTAGAGCCAGTGTTCTGTAGATAGACTGAATGGCACAAACTGGATTTAAAGAATTTTCTAGCATTGTGGGGGTTTGATAAATTACTTACTCTCTACAAGCCTGTTTCCCCTTCTTATGAATCTGTGCCAGATATTCCCACATAGCCAGGTGGTCTTGACAGAAAGTTTCATGTGTTCATATCTCAATTTATTTTGCAGGAACACCAGTGGAACATTCTCAAGCATGGGTCCATCCATCCCAGCCTGGAGCACTGGCAACACAACAATGAATGGAAATTACTACAATGGAAACTTACACTGTGTCATCATGTACAAAATCTCCAGTATTCTTGCTGTCATCATTTGCGTGGTTGGGCTAACAGGAAATGCCATAGTACTGTGGCTTCTGGGCTTCATCATGCACAGGAATGCCTTCTCTGTCTATGTACTCAACCTTGCTGGGGCTGACTTCCTCTACCTTTGCACTCAGACTGTGTTTTTCCTGGAAAAAATCCTTCTTATGTTCCATACTGGCTACTTCGATATTCCCTTCGATCTCACCAATGTATTAATCTTTGCTTACCTTGCAGGTTTATGTATGATTACAGCCATCAGTGTTGAGCGATGTCTATCAGTTTTGTGTCCCATCTGGTATCACTGCCAGAGACCAAGACACATGTCTTCTGTCCTGTGTGCCCTGCTCTGGATCTTCTCTCTACTGTTAAGCCTCCTGTTATGGTTGGTTTGCAGATTATGGGTTATTGGTTATGGATATTCTTTCTGTAACAGTGCTATTTTTACCACTGTTGTATTTATAATAGTATTTTCTGTGGTTCCTTGTGTTTTCAACCTGGCCCTGTTGGTCAGGGTCTTCTGTGGCTCACAGAGGATTCCTGTGACCAGGTTGTATGTGACCATTGCACTCACAGTGCTGGTCTTCTTACTCTTTGGTCTGCCCTTTGGTGTCTATTGGGTAATTCTCTTTTCGGATGAGCCGTCGCTTAGTGTTTCCTCTTGCAATTTTTATGATTTGATAGCTTTCCTGTCCTGTGTTAACAGCTGTGCCAACCCCATCGTTTATTTCCTTGTTGGCTCCATTAGGCATCGCAGGTTCCAGAGGCAGTCTCTGAAGATTCTTCTGCAAAGAGCCATTCAGGACACTCCTGAGGAAGAAGATGGAGTGAGGGCTTCTTCAGGAAATCCTAGACAGCAGGAAACAGCCTTGTGTAGTAGTTGAATGAGTCCTTGATCAGACACAGTTGCTTTGAGAATCAACTTGGCCTTTATCTGTGTGGGCCTTTTTCATAACCTTGTTTAATTGGTTGAGAAAATAGTCATTTTGTTGAAACTGGGTGAAATGGGGCTTGTTAAATAGAACTGACTGAAGCTCCCTAAAGCTGCCTTATGTGGGCCTCACTACAACCCCTTGTGATATAAACCTTTTAATCAAATCACTTGAGGTCAGGGCAGCTCCATTATAGACAAACCCCTCCCTACAAAGAAGGCCCAAGGCAGTACAGGGAAGGTCAGGGTTTCTTTGGTCATTGAACATGATAAAGATTAAATGAATACTGTATTTAATAGAAATGTCCCTATTTTACAAGTTGTTTTTTAAATGATAAGACAAATAATTGAAATTCCCATAATTCCAGTTTCTTTCAATATCCTCACATTTTCGAATATATGTATAATTCTAAACTGTTCCTTATATAAATTGCCTAGCAAACATATATGCATCTTTAAGACTGCATATTCTAAATCTCCATTCACCCATTTGAGTCTAGAACTTCAAATATCTGCCATCTTCCTCACTGAAAAAATAAGATCAGGTTTTATACATCAACATCCAAGCACACTTTAAGGTAGAGAAAAACTGTCTCCATTTTCCCCCTTTCCCAATGCCTTGATTAGCATTCCATGGTCATGTCTTCCCTCTTCTTCCTTCGTCTTTGGCCTGATTCTCTCTCTGTAACTGTCTAACCTCTCATGAAAAAATTTTCAATGAGTGTCATTGAACTTATTTCCTCTTGAATTGAACCTCTGTCATATTTACATTATTCCCAAAAGTGCATAGCATCCATAACTTGAATTATGAGTGTTTACATTTTCCTTTTAAAATGAGTCTGAGTATTGAAGCTTGGTAGGAATGTTTAATTGTTTCCTTTACTTGGCACTTTGTATAGTATTTTCTGGAACCATGGAAGTCATACCACAGGAAAGAGATCAGCTCAAGCTCAAATCATCTGAGTCCTTTGTCCTAAATGTGAAGTGTCTTCAGCAATACCAGCCTACCCTAAACCACTAAGAAATGACCATATTTCATATTGTTTGGGGAGTCACAGGGAGTCACATGGACTATCCTGACCAACCATTTTAAATGAGGTGTCTCATGCCTGGAACTGCTTCTGTTGGTTTATTGTCAGCCCAAGTGGCTTAACTTCCTTTAAGATGTATGTGTATGTGAGAATAGGAAGAAGCAAAGTGCTAGAGAGGCCCACAGAAATCCACAAAGATGCCCCCACAATAGACTGCTGGCAATAGTCGAGAAATAGCCCGATCTGACCTACCCTGGTGATAGGATGGCCAAACACCCTAATTGTCGTGCTAGAAATCCCATCCAATGACTGAATGCAGATATCCAAGGTCAGGCTCCGGGTGGAGCTCCGGGAGTCCAATTGGCGAGAAAGAGGAGGGTTTATGTGAGCAAGAGTTGTTGGGACCAGGGATGGATGGAATACAGAGACAAGTGGCCAAATAAATGGAAACACATGAACTGTGAACCAATGGCTGAGGGGCCCCCAACTGGATCAGGCCCTCTGAATGGGTGAGACAGTTGATTGGCTTGATCTGTTTAGGAGGCATCCAGGCAGTTGGACCGGGTCCTGTGCTCAGTGCATGAATTGGCTGTTTGAAACCTGGGGCTTAGTAGAGACCCTTGGCTCAGCCTGGGAGGAGGGGACTAGACCTGCCTGGGCTGAGTCCACCAGGTTGATCTCAACCCTCGGGGGAGTCTTTGCCCTGGAGGAGATGGAAATGGGTGGGGGGGGGGGGGAGGCGGGCGGGACGGGAGGAGGGAGAACGGGGGAATCTATGGCTTATATGTAAAGTTGAATTATATTGTAAAATTAAAATAAAAAAAGAAATTAAAAAATGTATGTGTATGTATATATATATATACATGTATATATATAAAATGTTTGTATACATGCATATGTGTGTATACATGTATATGTGTACATGAATATATATAAACACACACATATATATTCATGTATCTGTATAATTTCAAGGAAAGATAAAATAATACAATTCCTTAAGGCCTTAACAAACAACCTTCCTATTATTTGTCCCTTGTCCCTCGTCTTCCTTCTTTATTGACATTCCACCCTCCACCCCAGTCAGATCTCCTCCCTATCATTCCAATTCCCACTTCACATCATCTCTATCCTGCTATTACCTCCCAACCCCATATGGTCTCTTTATACTTTTCTTGTTTGTGGTTATTTCATGTTGTATATGTACATCTCAGAATTTAAAACTTGAGCTACAGAAAAGACTGTGTGGCATTTGTCTTTGTGGACAGGAGTCCATTTGCAAAACAATTGAGACAAACAATTGATAAGTGAGTCTTCATTAAACTAAAAAACTCCTGCACAACTAAGGAAGCAATCAGCCAGGTAAAGAAGAAACCCACAGGATGGGAGAGAATCTTTGCCAGTTATACACCAGATGTGTATTAATATTCAGAATATATAAAGAATTTCAAAAATGAAGGGTCCAAAAACCAAATTACCATCTGAAAAATGGACTGAGACCTAAACCGAGAGTTCTGGAGAGGATAAATAAAAATTGTTGATAAAATCTTGAATGTTTTTATCATCCTAATCAATGAGAAGAATGCAAACTAAAACAACTTTGATATTTCATGATGCCCCAGGCAGCACATTTCTAATCAACATCAAAAACACCACCACCAACAACCCAAAATGAACAAAAAATGTTATCTAGGTTGTGGAGAAAGCAGACCTCTCCTGCATTCATTCTTATAGAAATATGAACTTGTGTAAGTCACTCTGGAAAACAGGATGGAGAATCTTCAAAGCCTAAAAATGTATCTAACATATGACTCAGCCATACTACTTGTTGGCATATGACCAAAGAACTGACCATCCTAGTCCCCAGATACTTGTTCACCAGTGTTCATTGATGCCTTCTTCACAGAAGCCAGGAAATGGAAACAACCCAAATGACTTCCACTGGACGAATGGATAATGAAAATGTGGTACATATACATGACAGAATACTATTCAGCCTTTTATGTAGATAAAAGGCTAAACCTAGAAAATGAAGTGAGGTAACATTTTCTATGAAATAATATTTCATTCTTTAATGCTACTAGTTTTGATAATTTAAAGTATAATTAAGAAAAAGTGATAGGCACAGATTAAACAAATGCATAGTTCAATAAATTTGCTTGGATAAACATAATTACTTGACTCAAAACCCAATCAAGACACAAAATACTTCTTTGCCTCTGAGAGGTCCCTCTGTTCCTCCAGTCATAACTCTGCCTTGGAGGTCAGCACTGTCCATATTTGCAATTTAATGTAAAATTGAGAGTGCAAACTAAGAGTATATCATCATGCTGTGTGATATGTGATAAAAAGGGTTGTTAAATTTGAATGCACTAACATATACATATATTTACACACACACACACACATATATGTATGTACATTTAATATTTAAGTTTTCTTTTCCTCCATATAGCAAAAACTGCCCTAGGAAAAACTCCTGAGTGCAATGCAAATTTACCATAGTGATCTTGTGTTGTAAATTATTTTTATTTCATCTTATATATTTGTTAGTTCATATTTTTTACACATTTATTCATTTGCTACGACCACAAAGGTTTAGTAACCACCATTATATCATGCAGTCTGCCTGTACATATTGACACTTTAATATACATTCTATATGCAAATGAGGTTATTCAATAGTTTCCTCCTTATTTTGATCTTACTTCCAGTTGAATTAAATGGTGACTCCATTTAAATTAAAAGTCCATTAATATATGTATCTATTTGAAGAAGTAGTGGGTTTCCATGTAGCTTTTCTTAAGTCCTATAGTGTTATACTTAACCTTCTCCAATTGCATCCTCTATCCTGCCCTCCTATTGAACTTGGGATTCTGACATAGTGTTAGAAATGTAAGCATTTTGTGACTCTTGAAGATGAATTACATGAGTTTTACATTATGAGATATGCAAGACACGTTGGGATAGAGGGCAGAATGTTAAGGTCTGAGTATCAAAAATCTTCATAGGCTTATGCTTTAAATGTTTCTTTTCCAGCTAGTAGTTCTATTTTGATATTATACAAAGATCAATTCTTAACTATTGGGCATAACTCCACCAATATTTTAGCCAAGGATAAGAACTCCTCACTTTTGACAGTTGAGGTATGATATGCTGTGTGTGACTGTCACAATATCACAATCCATTTATCTGTTGTTGGATGACTAACTCTCCCATATACTGAATCCTGTAACTAATGTTCCAATAAACATACAACACTTTATTTTTATTGGTGGTAGAGAGGCCTTTGTCAATTACTTTATTTTAATCTGATACATCTATATTTCAGTGTCAGCATCTGGAAACAATCTGAATTTAGGCTGTTTTGTTCTCTTTTTCTGAAATTCAGTACTAAAGTCACTCTGTTTCAATTAGTATGTGACATGAAGAGAAGACAGATTATTGTGGCTCATGGTTTGAGTGTGTGATACATGATTTAATGGCTCTGTGAATCTCTGTAGAATGTAATGGAGGTGGAGATATGTGAAAGGGAAGAAAGCTTACATGATGGAAGACAGAAAACAAATGTGATGGGAAAAGGCCAAAAATATACATTAAAGGAAACTTTTCAGAGTTTATCACTGAGAGAATTCATGCAGGAACTAAAAAACTAGGGAGGGATACTGCTTGCCCGCTTCCCCACTTGGCATCTCAGAAGTGGAATGCTAGATAACTTTTTTTTTTTGGATTTTTTGAGATAGGGTTTCTCCGTGTATTTTTTGGTGCCTGTCTTGGATCTCACTCTGTAGATAAGTGAGATCATCTCAAACTCAGAGATCCGCCTGGCTCTGCCTCTCAAGTGCTAGATAACTTCCTTATAGTGCTCCAGACCACTAGCCGAGGGAATGGCAATGCCCTAAGTAGGCTGAATCCTCCTACCTTAATTAACAATTAAGGTAATCCCTCAGAGATATCTCCATAAGATAAACTGATGAAGTATTCAATTGGGATTTCTCTCAGGATCCTATTCTGTGACAATATGTGAATTTGATAACTAGTACATTCCATTGTCAACTTGCCACACAATCATTTCACTTAAAGCCATAATTTTTCTATTCCTTGTCCCTGAGCTCTCATTTTAATATTACCAGATAAAATACAGTCAGAATTTCAAAGTCCCATACTCTTGAAATTTTTAAGCAATTAAATATGAAATAACTCTTTATTAGTCAAAAGTCTCTTAACTCTAAGTCTTGAAAATAAAAAACAAACAATATATGTCTTATTCCAAAATGAAAGAAGTGAAGAATAGAAAATAAATGAAAAAATCTAGCAGTGAAAATGCAAATCACACAGCTCATGTTCAGCATTTAGGACTCACTCACTCTGTAGTTGTCTAGCTCCAAAATGTTTATGGAGGCTCATTCGACAGCTCTGCTCTATACAGCAAACACACTTTGTTTCATAGGCTCTGCCATTTACAGCAAACACACTTTGTCTCATAGGCTCAGGCTGTCTCCACTCCACACCTGCCTTTGTCCTTGAAAACCACCCCATAGCACTGTCATTTCTGATAATCAAGGAAGCATAAGAGAAGATGGCTGTCTTAGGTAGGATTTCTATTTTTGTAAATATATGCCACGAGTATGAAAACTCTTATAAAGAAAACATTTAACTGGGGCTGGATTACAGTTTAGAGGTTTAGTCTATTATTATCATGTAAGGTGACATGCAGGGAAACATGGTGCTTGGGAGGGAGCTGAGAGCTTTTCATCTTGATCTGCAGGCAACAGGAAGTGAAATGTGTGTCTAACTCTGGGCATAGCTTGAACATGTAAGACCTCAAAGCCCACCTCCACAATGACATACATCATCCACCAAGGTAATACCTACTCCAACAAGGCCATACCTCCTAATATTGCCACTCTCTATAGGCCAAGCATTCAAACACATGAGTCTATGAGGGCCATACTTTCAAAACACTAAAAATGGGGCAGAAAGAACCATAATATTAGAAAGTCTGCTGTGAAACTATCTATTCTAGAAATGGTTGCAAAAACAAGACCAAAACAATGGCAACATCAGTGCACATGCTAATGCAGAGGGAGAAATATCAGAGTTTCACCCCCAGACAAAAAACTATAGGCAGCTAATGACTTCTGGGAGGAGGGGAGTTACCTTCTCCCAGGGTTAAGCAAAGAGTGGTCAGTGCTTGTTTAGTTGTGGATTCTGTTGCTCTGAAGAGACAGCATGGTCACAGCAACTTTTACAAAGAAAAACTTTTAGTTGGGGATGACTTACAGTTCGAAGTTATAGTCCATAGTCATCATGGCAGGAAGCCTGGCCACATGCAGGCAGACATGGTGCTAGAGAAAGAGTTGAGAGGTATACATCTGGATTGTCAGGCATCAGGAAGAGAGAAAACACTGGGCATGGCTTGAGCTTATGAAACCTCAAATTCTTACCCTAGTAACACACTTTTTCCAACAAAACCACATTTATTCCAACAAGGCCACACCTTCTAATAGTGCCACTCCCTATGAATCTATAGCGACCATATTCTTTCAAACCACCACATTGTACTCCCTGGCCCCTATAGACTTGTAGCCATATCATAACACAGAAATGCATTCAGTCTAACTTCAAAGGTCTCATAGTCTAACAGTCTGAAACACGTTTAAAAGTCCAAAGTTAATCTCTTCTGAAACTCATTCAATCTATTAAATGACAGGAGCAGACATTCTCATTACCATAAAAAACCTTATGTAGTCATAAGATTTTAAATACTATAATTTTTAGATCTCTAAAGTATTTGAAGACTACCTGTCTATCTAAACTGTATCTCTGTTTGACCTTAAAAACATACCTGAGGCGGAGCGGAGTGGCATGCCGCTGAGGCAGGCAGAGTGGATCGGCTAGCGGCAGCTGAAGCGCAGTTGTAATAAAGACCAGAAACTGAGCTATTACCCGCCGAAGAGTTAGTGAAAACAAAATCTTAATCAAGAGCTTGGAACAGGGACGCCTTTAAATTCCAACACCCGGGGAAGGAGCCATCTCCGTGAGACGGAATCCAAATGGATCTGAACAATCTGTCTGAGGCCAACCCAGGACCCAGCTGTTGATCCTGCAAACCCCAACAACTTGGAGGTGTTGGTGAGACTACCCCACTCAGCTGAAATCCATCAGGGAGAGGATTCAGAATCCTACAGTTTGAAGTCTGAGGAAACAAGATCAGCTGAGGAGTTGACGAATGAGCAAAACGTGACCCAAGAACACAGAAGAAGACACCACCCAACCACCAAACCAGATCACCAGAATCGTAAGTATACATTTCACCGACTGAGAACAGGTAAGCTCCCATCTCCAGAACAACAGATTAGGCCTCAAACCCTTAGGCCCTACACGTCAGAGTCCCAGAGACCAGACAGCTACCTTTCCCTGCTTCCCCACTAACCCCCCTCCAAAACAAAAAACAAACAAAAAAACTAACCCCTGCGAATCTAACTGAAACCATAAGCACACCCTGCACCAACTGGGAACAATTGCTCCCAGAGACAGAACCCACTAACCCTGATCTGACTAAGCTGCTCCCAAAGAAACAGAGCCCAACAGCACCGATTTAACCAAGAACTTCTAGTGAACCAAGACTAAAAATTAGAACAAGAGAAGCACCTTCAGACACAAACACCATCTGCACTGAGCAGAGAAAGAGATGAGTAGACGCCAGTGGAAAAATACAGGCAACAACATAAAGACCTATATGACAACACCAGAACCTACCGACTCTACAATTGCAAGTCCTGAACATACCAAGGCAGAAGAAACAGAAGAAATCAATCCTAAAAATGACTTTAAGAAGATGATAGAGGCCCTTAAAGAAGAAATAAAAAATACCCTTAAAGAGGAAATAAAAAATTCCCTTAAAGAGGAAATGAAAATCTCCATTAAAGAGGAAATAAAAAATTCTCTTAAAGAGGAAATGAAAAACTCCATTAAAGAGGAAATGAAAAACTTCCTTAAAGAGGAAATAAAAAATTCCCTTAAAGAAATGGAAGAAAAAACAAACAAAAAATTGGAAGAAATCAAAGAAAGCCAAGAAAAAATAATTAAACAAATGAAAGAAACATTCCAAGATCTGAAAAAAGAAATTGAGACAACAAAGAAAACACAAGC
>CABHPH010041674.1:0-16679 GCA_902168325.1 Peromyscus nudipes | reverse complement strand
TTTTTTTTTTTTTTTTTTTTTTTTTGGTTTTTCGAGACAGGGTTTCTCTGTGTAGCTTTGCGCCTTTCCTGGAGCTCACTTGGTAGCCCAGGCTGGCCTCGAACTCACAGAGATCCGCCTGGCTCTGCCTCCCGAGTGCTGGGATAAAAGGCGTGCGCCACCAACACCCGGCAAATGCTTTTCTTTCAAGGTAAGTTTTGGTACCATGCACACTTTCATCCTGATTACTCTGCAAACTATGCAGAGAATAAGGAGCTATTGCCTTTACTCATTAAACAGTGCTGTAGAGCAAAGGTATTTTGATGCTCATTGACCTTGATATGGATGTCTTCATAAAGTTGCTTTAAGTTTGATAAGGAGTGATTGACCTTTTCCTACTCTCAATTAGGTTGTATATTCTGTGTTTGCATGTACCATATATTAAGAAAAATCTAAATCCACACAAGTATATAAAATAGTTATAAAATAGCCAGGTGGTGGTGGTGTACACATTTATTCCCAGTACTCGGGAGGCAGAGACAGGTGAATCTCTGTGAGATGGAGGTCAGCCTGGTCTACAGAGTGAGTTCCAGGACAGCCAGGGCTACATAGAAAAACCCTATCTCAAGCAAACAAACAAACAAAACAACAAAAAATATACAATAACAGCAAGAGCATTAAATAAAATGGCAAACTTGTCATTTTCATCGTTTTTATGCAGAAAACCACATTAAAGTACAAGAAATGCCCTAGCTATATTTTTAGTGTGATCAAGAGTTGTAAACACAGAAGTAAACAGGCTACACCATCTCCAGAGGAGCCACTTGGTTCCTTCTCTCATCACCGACCTCCTACAGGGGCCATGTGACTCAGGACCAATCCATGTCTGATTGGCAGACATGGATTCCACCCCTCATAAGCCTGGAGGTCAGCTGCATGTGGTAGGAAGTGAGCCTGTAATTCACAGTGGAGGATTCTGGATCTTGTAGGCTGGTGTAGTGGCCATGACGATCTGCATCCCAGGCTTTACTCGTCTACCATCTGAGTCCAGTGAATCCCAGTGAACTCCAGAAATGCGGGTCACAGTGGGAAGGAAGTCATGGGAGTACACAAGCTGTGCTACTTATATAGGGAGGTGCAGTCTCCCAGCCCCCCATCACTTGTCCTTCAGAGGTGGACTTTGAGTCTCACGTTGTTTCCAATGCCTTCAGCCAAAGGCCTACCCACAGCCTACAGGATAAGGGAGTGCCACTGTATTTTACTTCAACACTGTGGGAGATTAACTAATGTGAATAAAGTAGCAGATCATATAGATGCTGTTACTGAACATGGCTGGATCCAGAGAAGGCTCTTCTCCAAATGTACATACGTATTTACAATGGGATAAATGCAAACGAAAGCCAACTTCAAAACAGAAAAAAGTAAACAGGTTATAACCATTGCTTTCAACTCAGGAGCTTTGTGCTGAGCACCCTGAGAACAGAAAGGAAGAAATGACACTTGACCTGATCCTTGAAGAATGTGCACATAAATAAGAGGATAACAATATAGGATATGAAATTATTTATTTTTTCTGAACTGTTTAGATAAATTGCCACTTCACATGGAAAGTGTTCCCTATGACCTACCAAAACATACAATGCTAAAAATAAAATGTTACCATTTACAGCAAATTCCTTCACTTGAACACTGGGTACATGCAGTTTTCTTCTATTTTAATTATCATTCTTTAATCTTTTTGAAGGACATTTTCTGCAGCAGACAAGGTCATTCATGTATATCTCTTATTAAGGAGAATTTGAGCCCTGATTTCATATAGCTTGTGTTCCACAATATAGATCTCTTGTAGAACAAAATATGTACAGTTATCTAAATGTAGTGTCTAATCCATGATTTTTATTAGTTATAGAGCTGTTTAACATTCCTTTCCATCAGTAAAAATAAACGTTACTCATTTCATGATCACCACTAATTGTTCTTCTAGAGGATCCAAGTTCAGGGCCCAGTACCCACGTAAGGCAGCCCATGAGCACCAGTTCCAGGGAATCCGATGTCCTCTTCTATCATCTATGGGCACCTGCATACACATGGCATACACATGAATATGAATAAAAATAAATTATTTTAGAAGAGAGGATTCTTAACCACAATAACAAAACCCTGGCAGTTGGCTTCACATGGTCTGTGTATCATTTTCTGTAGAATGGAATTGTTAGTATAACAGGTGTGGAAAGGGGAGATCCATGGAATCTACATTTGTCCTGAAATGGTGATTAGACTTCATGTATAATAAATGGATATAAAAGCTTTGCATTTTATCACATATGGTATGAGATGGAAATATCTGAGGCACAACAGGGATTCAGTTTAAGAAACAAGATGTAAATGGAACTGAGATTAATGCAGTGCACAATTCTGACAGTGGGAGTCTTCCTTGATGGATATGAACAGGCGGGCTGCATCCCCACTACTGATACAATGCTGTATGTGGTAACGAGCTCCTACAGGACCAGAAGAAATGTTGGGAAACCTGGATATGGATGATGTTAGAAACCTGGTGTGGATTTGACATGCCTCTTTTTAGTATAATCTTCAGTATAATATTTACCCTCAAGTTTATATCCATGTCACCATCACTCAATTCTGAGTAATGTTGCTCCATGAATATATTAGATTCCAGAATGGGAAAACACTAGACCACTCAGGCAGTCGTCCAATTTTAACACTAGGTCAGTTTTTAGAGATTGTCATTCAGTGATGCATAGCAAGCACTCCCACTGAGCTGAGCATGCCAATTAGTTTCTGAACCTTTTAGAATTTCACTGAAGTTCTATCCCAGAATGAAAAGATTTATTGATTACCCTTTTTTCAATAAACAACTCAGAAAGCAATAAAATGAGAATATAACTGTAGCAATTTAACTAAGATTAAGAAGCTCACCTGAGCTGGGTGGTGGTGCAACATGCCTTTAATCCTAGCACTCGGGAGGCAGAGGCCAGCTGATCTCTGTGAGTTTGAGGGCAGACTACAGAGTGAGTTCTAAGAAAGGCACAAACCTACACAAAGAAACCCTGTCTCTGAAAACCAAAAAAAAAAAAAAAGAAGCTTGCTTGAAGCTCCCTATGTTATAGACTTGAGAAGTACACACATCCCATTGACTATGATATTGTTATCTATTCAAAAGAATGGTCTAGTAGGATAAGAAGATATATCATTTGAAAACAAAAATGGTAACAATGTAAGTATGATACTGAGGGTTTAAAAATGCTGAAGTGTTTAATCTCTGGGTCAGGAAAGGGCCTGTAATATAGAGGGAAGACTATGGGCTGGGTAGAAGAAAGGGTTTAATTTCAATGAGTTTACAGAGGACACCATTAAGATTATATTTCAGAACAGGATAGATCAAGCTGAGTTCACTTTGTTCAGATTCTTTATTTTTAGTGCTGATGCAGCTGAAGGTCCAAGAAGCTGTGAACCTCATCCAAAAATCTTATCATCATGCTGAGAAAGATTGTGAATCACTACCAGTACTGTTCATAAATTAATAAACTTTCCATTGCATAATTTTACATCCCTGAGTGTGAAGAAAGAATGTTTGTGGCTCTCTTTCCTTTTCATTAACAATTCAAAACCCTGTATTCTTTTTCTGTTCTCCCCCACTCTGTGTGATTCTGTCAATAAATGGAAACTCCTTTACTTTTAGTAACAGTTGTCAGGGGAAGAAACACATGGTTAATTTTACCCAGGCTGGTGAGAAAAGGACACTTTGTGTGGGTGCATTTTAGTAAAGCTTTTAAGTACAGTGATCAGATTAAGTTCAATGAAAGAAAGATGGCAGAACCATAGAAATCACACAAGTAAAGATTTGTTGTAAATGTTTGGCTTATACAATTTGAGCTATCTAGGAAAGTGAAATGTCTATGGGAAAGATACACAGGACTGGTGATTGGAGCCCCTGTGTCTGGAGATGAAGCCAATCTCCACAGGTTATAATATACCCCTATTCAGGGCATCCCCTATCTGTTCTTAAGACCCTCCAGTAATGGCGCAGCCACTCAGACAATCCAAACAATAAACTTAATTGATTGTAGACGTTAATATCATCAAGAAAACACCTTCACAGAAACATGTACATTTTTGTTTAACTGTTCACCATTTGGCATACAAAATGGCCCTCACATGTTACAGAAGGCATGCTGATGCAAATTCTCCTGAGCCGTGGGAGGTCAGCTGTCATCCTGCAACCATTCAGTTGATTAAAAATGGCATATTGAAGATCTAGGGAATAAATACAGGAAGAATTTGTACCTTTGGGGACAGGGTTCAGTCACTGACACATTAATCTTCATCTACTTTATGGGTGTATTTGTGTGTTTCTGTGCCCATGAGTATACTGTGTGCACGCTTGACCAGAGGCAGGAGACCAACCTTAGCTGTTGTTCTTCAGGAACTGCAAAAGCAAATAGTACTTGAGTGAGGGTCTCTAAATAGCTGGAGTTCACTAAATTGACTAGAATGGTCTCCCAAATGAGACACTGTGATCTGTCTGTCTCTGTCTACCCAGTGCTGAGTTTAAAATCCTTTACCTCCATGCCTGGCTATTTTTTAATGTAGGCTCTAGTTGACTGAACTCAAGGCCTCATAATTACCAGATAAGTTCTTCTCTATCACCCAAGATTCTTCAATCCATTTTATAGAATAGAAATAATTTCTTTAGTCAAGAGACCCTGGTGCTATTAAAACCTGGTGCTACATGCAGCTAACAGAATCCATTCCACTGCACTTGAGGTCATCCAGCATGAGCAATTATACAGGGTATTAAAATAGAAACACTTGTAAGATTACTATAATTTTACATTAATTTTCTCCATGAACATTACCCAGAGCTATACCAGGGAGAGAAATTGTCTTATGTATCACTTAAAAAATTGACTCAACGAAGCACTAGGTCATAATTGGCTTGATCTTAGGAACCGGCGTATTTTCCAGCACATTGTTTGATTAGTGAACAATGATTTGAGGTCTCTCATTAAATACAAAATCCTGCCTTTGGGAACATCTTAATTAGCTAAGTTCAAAGCACTCTTAACAGTATGTGGGCAAAACTTGAAGTTTAAATGCAAAAGTTGGATCCACATGAGAGAAAGGAAGATGTTGACTTTCTGTGTCTGAGTTACCTCACTCAATGATTGTTTCTAGTTCCATTCATTTACCTTCAAATTTTTCATTTTAATTTTCCCTTATAGCTAAATAAAATTCTATTGTGTATATGTACTATGTTTTTAGTACTCATTCACCAGTTGATGGGCATCTAGGCTACCTCCATTTCCTACATATTGTTAATAGAGCAGCACTAAACATGGATAAGTAGGTATCCCTGCACTAGGATATAGAGTCCCAGAAACAGCACAAGAAGGTTATAATTTCCCACATCCTTGTCAGGGGTTATCATTTGTTTTCTTAATCTTAGCCATTCTGATGAGGGTAAAGTGAAATCTCAAAACCCTTTCTTTCCACATTTCCTGATGTCTAAGGATGTTGACCTGAATTGCACTAAACCTGTAAGTTTCTTTTGATGGGACGGCTGTTCACAGCATTAACTCTACCAATCTACTAGCACGGGGAATTCTTTCAATCTTCAGTTATTCCTCCATTTCTTTCTTCAGAGACTTAAAGTTTTCATTGTAGAAGTCTTTCATTTACTTTATTAAGTTTGTTCTAGTGTTTTTGCTTGTTTAAGACTATTATGAATGGGAATGCTTCTCTAATTTCATTTATCCCATTTTTGTTATTACTGTATTGGAGAGCTACCGATTTTTATATGTTGATTTTGCATTCAGTCACTTAGCTGAAAGTGTGGATCAGTCCTGGGAGTTTTTTGACAAAGGTTTGGAATTTCTTATAGACCTTCCTTTTAATAGCATCCTCTAGGCCAAAGAAGCATGATCCTAGTCTTCCCTGCTTGTCCTTTGTTTCTATGCACTCTAACAAGAAAGGGAAAACAACAGAACCAAGAACTCTCTTGAATTACAATATGATAAACCAATGAGCTTGTTAGGCTTTGTCCAGAATTGTGATTAACTATGGAAGCTGCCTGACGAAAAACCCAGCCTCAGCATCAGTGAGGGCCAAGGAAGGCTGCGCTGTGTAGTTCTTTAGACAGCTAGCCTCCTTTCCAAAAGCAGCTGTTCACAATCTATGTTATATGAGATAGAGGATTCAAGCATTGTTAAGAGTTTCTTGTGATATTCATGGGTTTTCTGAGCTTCCCCTTTTCCTTGTGTGAATCTAAAGCAATGGATGAGAGAAAACTAAAGAGCAAGAGCACTCTTATCTCGGTCATACTGCTGAGGGAAAAAATTCCCTCAAATGAACAAACTATCTACTCCTCCTCATGGGAACTGTTGCAACCAATAACATACCAGCTACATCCATTCATTTTTACACATTGATTCATCCAGTTCTATAAATGTTTACCATGTGTTGCATTCTAGGCAATAAGGTCTTGGACAAATGGTATATCTATAGTAGGTAGTAATTATACAGTGTCAGAGAGCTACATAATGAATTCTGACCTTTTTTTCTTATGAAATAATGTTTCTTAAATGAATCAGTGTTTTAGTATAAGTTCAGTCTACTTTTAATCTTTATTAGATTATGGTATTGATTAAATAATTGCTTTAATATAACTTTGATTTTCCCAGTAAGGCTCTCTCTCTCTCTCTCTCTCTCTCTCTCTCTCTCTCTCTCTCTCTCTCTCTCTGTATGTGTGTGTGTATGTACAGAGTCCCATTATGTCACTCTGGCTGGCCTGGGACTCTCTATATATAGCAGGATGGAAATTATAAGCCTGTCTTTGTCTCCTGAGTACTGGGATTAAAGATGTGTGTGAATCACTATGTTCAATTAAGTTTCAACCATTTAATCACATTGATTATTAATCACATTGATTATTATACTAGTTTGTTTTCTATTAATGGTTTTAACATTTGAGATACATTAACTTCCATTTTTTTCTTAGCTATATTAAGAACACTCACCAAACAAATCACTAACCCTTTATTCCAGTGGATTCATTTTTCTATGTTGTATTTACACTGAAAACATACATAAGTTGAAATTTCCATAAACATATCATCTGTATTTCAGGCATCAGTCAGTAATTTTAGGAGAAAAATAGAGTTAATACTGCTAATGCAACCATTTATTTAGCTTTATTTTCTGTGTAAATTAAGCTGCTGCCTGGATCTACCTGTCCTGCTACTATGTATGAATAGACATAGTTGTGAGAGCTGAGGTCCTGAACCACACGCTATAGAAGGTGATGCTGCTCCTTTTACTATATCTTAGATGATCTCTAGGAGACAAAATGACTACACATCCACCAAAATCATTTAGATATATGTTCTAAAGTGCAGGTTTACAGGGCATCAGCTTCCCAATACTAACTTTAGTGTGCTATTATTTTATTATGTGGTTTATGGGCATTATCATGCAATTGAGATGGAATTTACCTGCATTTGTGCTGAAGGACACCAGTGTCTATCACTCAGAGCCACAGTCTGGGGAACACTGAGGGATTCTCCAGTGTTTCTATAGATGTTTTCTTGGTTTGCTTGTTTGTTTGTTTTCTTTATGCTTTTCCTTGAATGGGCAGATCTACTTCTTGGCAACAGAGAATGATTTGGTTTTTTTTTTTTTCATTTATTTTTTTAATTCTCATTTACGTTGTGAATCACTGAGCTAAGTGTCAAAGTAAATAAAATATCTCAAGCAGCAAATTATGCAGGGAGTAAAACGAGCATCCAAAAATAACAGAATGCGATAGGTAAAATAAATATAATAAAAACAGTAGGTGCTTTGGAAACAGAGGGGAAGCCAGCGGGCTGTGTTCAAGATGGCCAGATTCCAGACAGCAGAGCACAACTTGCATTTCTGCTACACTTACAGGGAGGCAACTTTGTGGCCAAAAGCTAACACCTGTTTCAGAAGTCCACATTCATGTTCTAAAAATCATTTATTTCCTGGGCACTGTAACAAGTCCTCAGATTCCTGAGGTCTGATAAATGAAAGCCAAGTCATCATTGGATTTTGTTTTTAAATGATTTAGCACATTCTCCCTCGACCAATCAAGCTGTGAGCAGCACCTTTGCTCTGATGAGGAGACCAATGAGAGACCCTGGTAGCTGGTATAGGGTGGAGTTTCCACAGCAGAGCACATGGTAGGAGACTTCACAGAGAAGGAGCTTCAGATAACTAAGCATGGCCGTCCTGAGCTGCCAAGTGATAACTGGCCCATGAAGGTGTGAATTCACAGCCTGGAACCCCCCCCCCTCCCATCTAGAAAAGCAATGCCTATGACCTGACTGTGCCATGTGCCAGGCAGAGCTTAGCTCTCAACCACTGTACTGAAAACCAGGAGCCACAACAGACCTCCAAAATGCAGAAAATAAAGAACAGAAAGACAGCTTTGGCCGGGTGGTGGTGGAGCATGCCTTTAAACCCAGCACTCAGGAGGCAGAGAGGCAGAGGCAGGCGGATCTCTGTGAGTTCGAGGCCAGCCTGGGTTACAGAGTGAGTTCCAGGAAAGGCACAAAGCTACACAGAGAAACCCTGTCTCAAAAAACCAAAAAAAAAGACAGATTTGGATTTTAGTGGTAAGACCAGGTTGTAAAGGCACTTCTAGTGATGATGAACACAGCTGAGCTCAAGCTTTTAAAGAAACAGAAATATTGAGAGAAAATGTTGAAAGGACTGGGGCATTTTCTATACTAGTTTAGAAATCACAGGTGACAGAACCTATCCCAATTGATCTCAATTTATCATGATATCAGTTTTATTTTGATGCCCAAATCAGAGAAAGACATTACTTTAACACAAGGCTGCCAACTAATATTCTTTATAAACATAGATGCAAACACTGTTTATAAGGGAATCCAATTATGTTTAAATTCAATGGTATGTTGGGAGGTCCTGCTGAGGTTGTAGTCTACTGTGGCCTGGCAGCTTTCTCCAAGGGTGGCAACATGAAGGACTCTCTCCCCAGTGAGGCTTTCTCCTCTCTATGCTCTCTACCTAGCTTTATCTGGAGAATGTCTGTAGGCCTAGGTGCCTGACTTGTCTCAAGGATGACCCTTGACATAGTTTCTTGCAAATGCTCTTCCCCTGCTGACAAGTAGCATACTCTACCTATTTTCATAGGGCCATACTGCCACTAACCCAGCTTTATGATAGGAGCATGCCCCTTAATACAAATTAGGATCTCTCCTCAGGTTTCCCAGTCCTGTATATATTTCCCGTATTCTGGAATAAAGTTGAATTGTCTCACTGAAGTCATCTCTGTCAGATCCACAGCCATTTGAATCCTGTTCCCTACTTCTGCTCCCTCCACTCTCATGGACCGGTAGCCAATGATCTCAAGGTAGAAGGAGACCCACAATAGTACATGATGACTAGGTGCATTTTATTCAGAGAAAATAAGGTTAATTTAACTGCTAAAAATCAGCCAATGCATTTCACTATGAGTGAAAACAAGCTCTTCCCTGTGCATGCTCATCTAGACATCAGTATTGTACATAATTTAAGAACAATGTCTGTGACCGTTAAGATGAGCAAAGGATCTAAAAATGTAGCTTTCCTGGATTTAGGATGAGCCCGTGTTCAGTTACTGGTATTACTAGAGAAGAGAAGGGAAAAGGAAAGCAACTTAAACACAGAGATGTACATGGAACAGTATCAGTTGTGCTCATACTTCATACACTTCACAAAACAGTTCACACAGAAGTGTTCTGCACTTGAAAAAGGGTTGCAGACAGGATGGCTTCTATAAGCCCGGTGACACCAGAAGCTAGAAAGAATCTTCCCTAAATACACTGAACTCCAGAACTCTGGACTCCAGGAAAGTACCCTGATAACACTTTGATTTCAAACCTCTGGCTTCCAGATGTATAGTAAAATAAATTTTTATTGTGTTCAGCCACTTAATTGTCCTTGGTATTATATCAGTCATAAAAACACAGTAGAAAACAAAACAATCATTGAAATACTTTCAGAAAATTAACAAATTGATCACACATCTATAATAATAAAAAAAACCCAGAAATAAAATAAAAAACAGGAGAAAAATTTCAATCTATGATTAGTATCTTAAAAAAACAAAAATAGCTTCTATGAAAATTATTGCCGAAAATGGAAAACTTTTCCCCAATTTCATGGAAATTGTTATACACCTTGCTTTCCTTTAGGTTTCCCCATCATGATCTTTTAATTTAATTTTACATACCAGCCACGGATTCCCTTGTCTCCCCCACCCCCCTACCCCCACCCTCCCCCATTCCCATCTCCTCCAGGGCAAAGACTCCCCTGGGGATTGAGTTCAACTTAGTAGATTCAGTCCAGGCAGGTCCAGTCCCCTCCTCCCAGGCCGAGCCAAGTGTCCCTGTATAAGCCCCAGGTTCCAAACAGCCAGCTCATGCACTGAGGACAGGTCTCAGTTCCACTGCCTCGATGCCTCCCAAACAGATCAAGCCAACTAACTGTCTCACTTATCCAGAGGGCCCCATCCAGTTGGGGGCTCCTCAGCTATTGGTTCATAGTTCATATGTTTCCATTAGTTTGGTTATTTGTCCCTGTGCTTTTTCCAATCTTGGTCTCAACAATTCTCGCTCATACAAACCCTCCTCTTTCTCGCCAATTGGACTCCTGGAGCAAAACTAGTGGGAATTCATGAAATTTAGATCAACAGCTGTGGAGCCTGCATGGGACTAGACTAGACCCTCTGCATAGCGAGACAGTTGTGTAGCATGATCTGCTTAAGGGGCCTCTTGGCAGTAGGATCAGAATCCATCCCTGGTGTATGAGCAGGCCTTTTGGAGCCCACTTCTATGATGGGACACCTTGCACAGCCTTGAGGCAGGGGTAGGGGCTTGGACCTGCCTCTACTAAATGTACCTTCCCATGGGATGCCTTACCTTCTTGTAGGAGGGAATGAGAGGTGGGTTGGGAGAGGGAGGCTAGAGGGGTAACAGGAGGGAAGAGGGGGATCTTTCGTATGTAAAATTAATAAAAATTTTTGTTAATAAAAAAAGAAAAAATAAATAAAATAAAATGCTTTCCTTACACATTTAATATTGTCTGTTGGTATAAAACTGAAATAATATAGATAACATACATATGTAAGAGAAGTTACAAGTTGGGCAGTGGTGGCACACACCTTTAATCCCACAACTTGGGAAGCAGAGCCAGGTGGATCTCTGTGAGTTCGAGACCAGCCTGGGCTACAGAGTGAGTTCCAGGAAAGGAACAAAGCTACACAGAGAAACCCTGTCTCGAAAAACAAAAACAAAAACAAAAAAAAAGAAGAGGTTACATATTTATTTTCATAAAATCACTTAATTCTAATGAATTCACACATACAAAAACCATTACACATTTTAAGGAAGCCAAACACTTATCCACTTACAAACTCTACACATCTCAGTCAAATTCCTTAGGGTTGGAATGGACATTCTCAAGCCATGTAGCTTCACTTAGAGTTTTATACTTTCATGATCAATGACAGTTTTATTCATTCTTTATATTTATGGTTCTTGTTATTGCAATATTCAAAAAATTCTATTCCCTCATTAAAAAAAAACACATAAAAAAACTATGATGGATTTGAAACTAGAGGAATAATAGCTTTGTAACCTCTTTCACAACTCACCTTTCATTTGGCCAACATTATTAATATTAGAAAAAAGTGAATTTATTTAAGTCACAAAAGCACTGCATTACATGTTTTACCGTTGTTTAGAGGTATCTCCTATAGCTCCAGGAAGCATTTGAAAACATTTGCACACAGGTTTTCATACTAATATTACAGGCTTTTTCATTTTATAGATACCCTTAGCAACTCAACATGCACAATATAAAATATTTACATAACATTGTTTATGAGGTATCGCTATGTAGTAAAGAAATTAGCAAGGGCTATTTAAAAGCCCTAAAGATTAGCAGTTGACAGGACTTTGGGAACTAGAGAGGTATAAACTGTGATTACTGTTAGGAACAGGAAATAGTTATAGTCCCTTTGGAGAACAATTTTATAACACATGCTAACAGCTATAAGAACTTTTATGGCCTTAGGGCTAAGAAACCCAAGCACGACTATACAGTCTAAAGAAATTATTATGCATATACCTTTACTCTTTCACAAAAAAGGAAATCAGTTATATAATATTATACTGTGTTGTACCCTAGGAAAAAAAACCTGGAAAGACATTGTAGGTCTCATGCTCTTGTTTACTGATGCGTATGATGGTTTTTAAATACTGATATGTTATATAGCTATGAAATTCCAAAACTCTATGAACTCTATCAATGACCAGAAAAGAATAAAGCAGTAATTTATGAAGAGGTAAGTTAGTAATACTATGGATGCTTTGACTTTAAGAAGGAAGATGAGGGTTAGGGTAGGGAGCAATATAAAAGGTTTAGCTACCATGTGCAAGGTCTTGGATTCATTCCTGGGTACCTTGTGTAATATGAAAGGGTCCAATAGTTTAAAGCCATTCTTGGACATTTCCAGATTCATGGGCAGACGACATTGTAGAGTGTGTGTTAGGATAGTCCTTTCTTTAAAATCATGCATAATTAATCACTTACGGATTTATTAAAAATAATAGAAATAATCACAATCTCTTGATAAATAAATAAGTATATAGGTGGCATTATTGATTAAAAATATGATGCAAGAAGAGGAATGCTTTGTGCTTTAAAAATAAAGGAGTCATAAGATGATTCTCAGTGCCATTCTAGGGCTTCTGTAGCCTCCATTTCTTACACTGCACACGTCATAAACATCACATCTGACCTGTGCAATGCATCAAGGAAGTAGAAGTCAGAAGCTAGCCTTATGCATGATGGCACCATACCCCGGATTTCCATGAAGCATTTTTCTCCATATGGGGAAGTTTTATGGTTAGTGCAAAATGGATAATAGTCAATTTAAAAAATGACCCAATCTGTAGGCATTTTTCTGTCCAAACTACCTGTTTCCAAATAACTGGTAGCCACTTCTCAAATAACTGACTCAAAGACAATGTAAATTATAAATGCTTGGCAGATAGCTCAGGCTTGTTACTAGCTAACTCTTACATTTCAATTAACCCATATTTGTTATCTATGCTTTTCCACATGATTTGGTATATTTTCTCAGGACAGCATGCCCATCTTGCTCTCTCTGCCTCTGCTGGTGACTCCTTTGACTCCATCCCTCTTCTTTCCATCATTCTTCCAGTTTGATTGTCCTGCTTATAATTCCTGCCTGGCTACTGGCCAATCAACTTTTTTATTAAACCAATCCAAGTGACAAATCTTCACAATGTATAAAAGGATTATTCACAACATTTCCCATTTTTTCCAATTAAAAAGGAAGGCTTTAACTTTAACATAGTGATATTATATACAACAAAACAGTTATTAAATAAGAATTAGTTATAATATCTAGTCCATTTCTATTTGATAAAATAGATAAAATTAGAGAAAATATTCTATTATTTATCTCATCTTTGTTTCTCCAAAGTTTTGTATCTAATTTATCTTTTATCATAACCAAGGAAAACTGTAACTATATAGTTTTTGACTCAATCAAAGACCCTAGAATATTGAAATGCTACCTTATGACAGGGACATCAGTCTTCCTGGACAGTCACTCTGAATTTCTCTGTAACACTGGGGTATCAAACCTGGCTGGCAGGCCTAACATATCTGACAGACTTTCCTGTGAAGCAGAGAATTTTGAAGGACTGATCTGCCTTGTCTTGGCAAAGTTTGAAAGTTGCCTTTCTTGCATCCTGCTGGTCCAGTTTGGACAGTAACTGTCAGCAGTTGAAGCAAGGACAGTTTTTTGCCCAATTGGCTAGCTTTTGCTATAAATAAAGCAAACTCCACATGGTGTTTTTTCAATGCCCATCATCTTCTCTGAAGTAGATTGGTGCTCCTAGGAGCAGACATATCTCACTGTCAGGAAAAGCCTTAGGTTATTAAATTTCTTAAATGTCATATTCTGTAGGTTTTTGAAGTGTTTGAAGACTATCTATCTATCTATCTATCTAAATATATCTGTTTATGACCTTGAAAACATATTTAACATGACTATAAGTTTGACTCATATATGACTATTAATTTGTACTTTTTAATCATATATTACATTTTAAAATGAGTTGTACAAGTACAATAACCCAAACAAGAGTAGAAACATACATATAGTACAACAAAATTCACTTTAAATTTGTATCAATATACAAAATCCATACCAATGTAAAATATTTAAGACTAGTAGTCACTTTTTTGGTTGAAAAGTGGATTCAATAATCTACCCTTTTATCCTATCATTTCTATATCCTCCCTTTTTCTTTTCAGAATAAGACCCCTGAATTTAATCTCCTTTGTTCAGCTTTTTTTCCTGACCATTATTGCTGTGGGATGGTCTGTATGTCAAATTGCTCTGATTGATCAATAAATAAAACACTGATTGGTCAGTGGCCAGGCAGGAAGTATAGGCGGGACTAACAGAGAAGAAAATTGAGAGAACAGGAAGGCAGAGAAAGACACTGCCAGTTGCCGCCATGACAAGCAGCATGTGAAGATGCTGGTAAGCCACGAGCTGTGTGGCAAGGTATAGATTTATAGAAATGGATTAATTTAAGATATAAGAATAGTTAGCAAGAAGCCTGCCATGGTCATACAGTTTGTAAGCAATGTAAGTCTCTGTGTTTACTTGGTTGGGTCTGAGCAGCTGTGGGACTGGCTGGTGACAGAGATTTGTCCTGACTATGGGCCAGGCAGGAAAACTCTAGCTACACATTATTAATAACAGCTTGTAACTAATCCCCCTTAAGTGATACCAAACATCCATAGCCATTTTTTTTTTTTTTTTGGAAATGTAGGCATAGTTCTCTAGACTACTTTCTGTTGTTTGGGGTTGTTGCCGTATTTTGGGGAACCTTGATAAAATTGGGATAACAATGAAATCCCAGCTAGAGTCATCTGTGAGGCTGGACCATCCCAGGCAGCAGCCTTGAAGCTGTTTGTATGCAGAATTTTGAGGGGTCTGTAACAAAGGCATTTTGAAATACTGGAACACGTGAGTCTTCTATTTTTATTGGTGTTTGGTGCTTTTGCTCTGAAAATAAATAAACTTTTAAAAGCAACATACATATATGCATTAATACAAGTATAGACTGTATTGGTGGAATTATTAAAGCAACTCCACATAGTTAAAAGGGAGGTTTATTTGGGGGTTTTACTTACAACAAGTAAAGGGATAGGTTACAGGGTCCGGGAGAGGTGAAGTTCAGTCGAGCAGTGTTCTCTGGAGAACTCTGCTCAGTCTATCATCCAACATCAAGGATTACCAGGAACCAAGAGCATCAGCACATCTGGATCTCGGGTCTTAAGGGCTCCCATCTCGGCCCTGCCTCAGTTACAGACCATAGGTAGGCATGACAGTTACTGGAAGCCTCACTGGGGATAGTACTTCCAGGTCAAAGCTGAAACAGCTACACACTACAAGACTATATATTGTACATAAGTCAGCCAAAGATGATTTTTTTTGTGTGTTTTATGTTTGAGCAGGTAAAATATACATCACATGTCTTGTAGTTCTTCTAGATTTATTACTTTATGTTTTCAGTTAGATTTTGGGAAGTGGTCTTCCTTGGTCAAACCTGATTTTCCTTAACCTGGAATGAATCTGTAGCTTCTCATTTCCTGTGGAAATAAGAGCATAACCTCTCCCACAAAATAACATATCATTTGACTTAAAGTTTGAAGTCAAGATATTTTTTTAAATATGTAGGTTGGTTGAATCTAGCAATTTTTATAATCTAGTGTCTCTTAGCAGCTGAAAAATTGAAAGACAACACAGTAACATACAGGATCCAGACCCTCTGTGTATTTTCCAATTTTATGTGGCTTATTATATTTTTATTACTCTATTCCTTTTTAAAGGACTTTCTCTCCCCTTTTTCTCTTTTCTCCCAAGTCTATTTTTTTTTTGTCTAAATCATTCTTTACTACATGTCTGTAACCTTTTCTATCTGTATGAGCAAAAACCCTAAACCTGCCATGTAGTATACTGGTGGAGCTCTCAAGCCTGCAGTCAGTGGCTAGTTGAAGCCTCTCTGTACTGTGGCCTGTGTGAGTGACTGCAGGATCCCGACATGCCACTTAGCTCACAGTGGTTGGTGGCTGGCTCCATCTTGCAGGGAGCTGTCAGGAGACACGTCTCTGCACTGTGGTTGATGTGAGGCTGTGAGACTAAGAAGCTGCATCTGGCTCCATTTTTGTGTTTAGACCTTTTTAAAAAACCTTTTTTTTAAGTGAGACATTGTGTAGCTTGATCTGTTCAAAGGGCCCTCTGGCAGTAGGATCAGGATCCATCCCTGGTGCATGAGCAGTCCTTTTGGAGCTCATTACCTATGGTGGGACACCTTGCACAGCCTTGATGCAGGGGGAGGGACTTGGACCTGCTTCAACTAAATGCACTAGGCTCTATTGACTCCCTATGAGAGGCCTTACCTTGTTGGAGGAGGGAATGGGGAATGGGTTGGGGAGGAAACCTGGAGGGTGGGAGGAGGAAAGAGAGGGAAATCTGTGGTTGGTATGTAAAATGAATAAAAGATTTCTCAGTAAAAAAAAAAAAAAAAAAAAAAAAA
>CABHPH010041673.1:0-21040 GCA_902168325.1 Peromyscus nudipes | reverse complement strand
GGACAAAATACGTTATCATGTCAGATGATCAGTGGATTCAAATTCATCACAGCTTGTCTTTTCATTACAGTAACACGGCATATAATTTTAGATAACTCACCTTCCACTATTCGTCCATATTTGCCAAATACTGCTTCAAGGGCTTTCTCATTTGTCTCTGTATTGAGCCCACCAATAAAGAGCTTTCCTGGGCGATCTGCTTCAACCATTTTTTCTTCCAACCGATGGGAGTCTGCTGAAAAATAATATTATCTCTCTGGAGAAAGTTCCCTAAGTTTATTGAACACCTTAACTGTGGCTCCTGTTTTATTAAAATCTTTATTCTTTAGTAACTAAACACTCTGATAACCCTCAAGAACAGTAGAAAACCAACTGAAATACTTTTGGTTAACAGTGCAGTGCAATTTTCATTAACGGGGTTAATAGGGTCTGCCTAATTTAGTAAACCTCTGCCCTGGCTGCTTTTAGTCAAAGAACAGCTATTCAACTTTGAAAGGGCAACTTTTACTTTTAAATGTATTTTACTTTTTTGATACAAAGTTGCAGCCTTAAGAGTGCAGAAACTAACAAGCTGGGCCACCACACCCGGCTACTATATTGACCATTTTTCAATGTATTTTACTTTTTTTATACAAGGTTGCAGCCTTAAGAGTGCAGGAATTAACAAACTGGGCCACCACACCCGGCTACTATATTGACCATTTTTCAATGTATTTTACTTTTTTTATACAAGGTTGCAGCCTTAAGAGTGCAGGAATTAACAGACTGGACCACCACACCCCGCTATTGTATTGACCTGTTATCTTTTAAACATTCCGTTACTATCACCCTTCTCGCTCCCCCGCAGCGAAGGGTCTAAAAGACTTCCTATTCATTCAAGGTCATCAGCCAGATGCACCAAGTAAAGACCAAGCCCTTTTCTGGTTTAGATTTCCTAGTAAGTTTAGGCACAAATCTTTAAGTTAGAACAAAGTCGCCGCATCTAACCCAACAAAAGATTGTTATCTGGTTGAAAAGATAAAAAGTGCCAAAGTCAGAAAATAACGGAACTCAGAATCACACACTGTTCACACTCCTTCCCTGTGCCGGCACCTAATTAAGACTCATTAAAAACCGCGTGTTAAAGACAAAATGGCGACACTTGGATCCAACCCAGAACCACCAACAACCGCTGGGCTAACTAACTTTTGCATTGACACTGGCAGCGAAAACTCCAAAGGCTTCCTCTCTTTACCGCCAAGGACCAGAGAAAGCCGCAGAGAAGTCAACCAGCCCATCATTAGCATCGGCGCTGTCCTGGTGCTAGTCCAGTGGTCGCTCTGCGTCCCTCCCGCCCCACCTACAAAGCTGTGCGCTGCGCCCTCCGCCCTCAGGCGACAGCCAAACCTCCCGGAGACGCACGCAAGATAATGGACCCCCTAGTGTGCTGCTTCCACTCTTTTTGCTTTAAATAGGTTGACACCTTTGGGCGTCTTAAAATGGCGCCTGCCACCACTCTCTCCAGGGAAACAAATGATCTCCAGCCCTAACAAGACAAGACTGTACGGAAAACAGGTCAAGGAAAGGAGGCTCCTACCCGAGGGGACTGCGACGGTCTCAAGCTCCTATGAGCTCGTTGACAGGACCTTCGCCGCTTCAGTGACAGCTGCCGATTCTTGAAACGGAACGAAATGACGCTAGGAGTACTGCGCAACGAGGGTGAACAAAGGAGACAGCAATCTTTATACTACCCGGGAACGAGGCTGAAGAACCCGGATGGAAATTAAGCTTAGAATTTGAAGCACGAAGGGAGGGAGGGCAGTGGTTCCCAGACTCTTCATTGGCCATCTCCTATGTCATTCACTATTCGCTCCGCCTCTTCATGTCTCTTAAAGTTCTTGCCCGTGTACAATTTTTACTGTTTGCCCTACCCCCACCCATTCTCCTCCAAAGCGCCTTTTAGCTTTGTGCTAAAACGGCACCCTGATTTATTGAATACAAAAGTAAACTTATTGAGCGCCCTAGTAGGCCAAGCATGGTGCAAAAGTTTCACTTTTGCATAAAATCTTAATTCCAAAAGCAATGTGAAAATGGTAGAAGTACAATGCCAATGTTGTAGAAATAGCAAACAAGTTTAGTTGCTACCTATAACTCCCTAAACTTTCTTGAACAGTAACTAATAAATGGGAAGAATCTGGCAAGTAATTGTTAGGTGAAAACAACTTGAATGGCACAGAAAAACCATCCATACAGAATAATTACTGACTACCTATTAGATTCGTATAACAACCATGAACAAGTGAGACTAGGCTAGGGCAGAGTTAAGACTACCAAATAAAAATACACGATGATAGCCAGGGTGCTGGCCCACGCCTTTAATCTCAGGACTTGGAACGTTGAAGTAGAGCAGCTATGAAGCTATGAGTTCCAGAACAGCCTGGATTTGTTAGATGCTGTCTCAAAAAGAAAAGGCAAAACAAAACCAGGAAAAAATGCTACCAGTTATGTTTGAAGTTCAAGTGAGCATTCATACTTTGTTTCATGTTTTGAGGCTGGTCTTGGAACTCACAGCAGTCCTCCTGCCTCAAAATTCTCAAGAACTGGAATTACAGGCATAAGCTACCATACCAGGTTCTGATTCTAAATTTTTATCTGCCCTGTGGAGGGAAAATTACATTTTTAAACCCTTTTGAGGCAGGGGAATTCTCCCCCCACCACACACAGTGTTTCTCTCTATAGCCCTGGCTGTCCCGACTCTGTAGCCCAGGCTGGCCTCAAACTCACAGAGATCCACATGCCTCTGCCTCCCAAGTGCTGGGATTAAAGGCGTGTGCCACCACCGCCTGGCTAAGAGTTGTTATTAAATAGGAATAATTGTGAGGTGAGTAAATTGAAGCTGTCTTGAGGAACTTATATTTTTACATGAAGGGCATCTGTCAGTCATTCCAGCAATATCTATATTACAAAGCACAACATGTTTTTAAGTCTATTGTCTTGACTTCCTTCTCTAGGAATGAAACTAGGAAAGATCAGAGGGAGGGAACCCAGACCCGGTAAGACAATTCTCTCATGTTCTCTCTCATCTGAGGTTCCTAACTTCAAATCTTCAGATGTGAGTACATAATCTGGATTAAGTGCAGAAATCAAGAAAGTAAAAATGGTATGATTTCGGAGGAGCAGTGTTGCATGAATCCTAAATGGTCTTAGCAAAACCCAGAGCCATATCAGGGTGAAAGATCAGAGAAGCAGAACAAACCAAAGCCACCACCTCTTACCTCACCAACTCCTCAGCCTGAAGGGCTGAGTTCCTGTCTCCTCCCGCCTTATATTCCTTTTTTTTCCCCAGCCATATTATTTCCTGTTTCCACCTTTCCTAGTGCTGGATTAAAGGTGTGTGATCCCAAGTACTGGAATTAAATGTGTATGCCACCACTGCCTGGCTCCCTTTCTCTTTTAGACTGGATTAATCTCATGTAGCCCAGTGTGGCTTTGAACCCACAGAAATCCAGACGGATCTCTGCCTCCTGAGTGCTAGGATTAAAGGTGTGTGTGCCACCACTGCCTGACCTCTAATCTCATGTAACCCAGGTGGCTTTGAACTCACAGAAATCCAGACGGATCTCTGCCTCCTGAGTGCTGGGATTAAAGGTGTGTGCCACCACTGCCCGACCTCTATGTCTATCTAGTGGCTGGCTCTGCCCTCTGATCTTCAGGCAAATTTTATTTGTTCAAAATATCACCGCAGAGCAGGGAGGGTGAGAGTAGAGAAGGGAATAGCAGGGTACAAGTGATATGATAGTAGAAATGGGGAGAAAGGTACTCTAATTAGGGAGGGGGAAATAACCTTGGAAGAAGGAAGGAGGAAGATAAAAGAAAGGACAGTAAGGATGTCTGAAAAGGTCATAAGGAATCATAATATTAATTATTTACCTAAAATACCTGTAACACGAATTAAGTGATGTATGAATACAAATGAAATTTTCACATCTGGCCTTGACAATGCTCCCTCCAGGACCAACTCCTGGAGCTCTCATTTGAGTTGGTCAGGGTTGTCCAAGGACTCACAAAACATTACTGCTGAGCTGGGCGATGGTGGCACACGCCTTTAATCCTAGCACTCGGGAGGCAGAGGCAGGCGCATCTCTGTGAGTTCAAGGCTAGCCTGGTCTACAAAGTGAGTTCCAGGAAAGGCGCAAAACTACACAGAGAAACCCTGTCTCGAAAAACCAAATATATATATAATTGCTGTTGCCCTTGACTCAGAAGGTAAGTCCCCATGCTGAAGACACTTTGCGCACAGAACCTGGAGGACACAAGCTGGAACTGACCTGAATCTCCCCTCCCTGAGAACCAGCTATCCTGGCACCAGAAGGCACCATGCAAGTTTCTAAAGGAGGGACGCAACCAACAGTCCTATTCAGCTATGATGCCTACTAATCACCACAACAAGCAATTTCCAACAATTTCTGAAACCACCCTAACCATATTTCTGCCATTTTATATTACCTATTTATATGAAGCAGCATTCTCAGCACTGACTTTCGTAAAGTAAAAATATTGATCAGCTCTGAAAATATCAAAGAGGCTCTATGTCCTCCAATATCAAATATTCAGCTGGGATTACATAAAACATATAATTTATTGTCACTGAATGTTCTATTTATATACCTGTTTTATATACTTACTCTCGGTTAAAAAACAAACAAACTGCTACATGGGAACTTTTTTTTTTAAAGACAAGATTTCTCTGCCTAACAGCTTCTGGCTGTCCTGGAACTCACTCTGTAGACCAGGCTAGCCTTGAACTCACAGAGATCTGCTTGCTTCTACCTTCTAAGTGCTGACATTAAAGGTAGGTGCTACCATCGCCTGGCATATGGGAACTTCTTTAGCTTCTGACTACAAACATGCATATGTATACAACTGTGTATCCACCCTATTTCTTTTCCTCATACTATTGTTCTCAGACTGTAATTAATGCTCCATAACAGCACAAACCCTCTGTCTGTGCATCTCCAGACCCAAAGAATCACAAACCTGGGGTTAGGGTGAGGTAACCTTTTTTTTGTTTTTTTGAGACAGGGTTTCTCTGTGTAGCTTTGGAGCCTGTCCTGGAACTCATTCTGTAGCCCAGGCTGGCCTCAAACTCATAGAGATCCACCTGGCTCTGCCTCCCGAGTGCTGAGATTAAAGGCGTGCACCACCACCGCCCGGCAACAATTTTTAAAGATTTATTATTTTATGTTGTTTATGTTGGTGGTTTGCCTGTAAAAAGGCCAGAAGAGGGCATTGGATCCCCTCTGAACTGGAGTTACTGACAGTTGTGAGCCTCTATGTGGCTGCTTGGAATCAAACTCAGGTCTTCTACTAGAGCAGCAAAGGTTCTTATCCTCTGAGCCACCTCTCCAAAACCAGGGGAAGCATTTTGTATTTCAGCACCCCTCCAGGGTGGAGATTTATTTTAATAGGGTCTCACTCTGTAGCCCTGGCTAGTCCTAAACTTGGGATTGTGACAAGCTCCCAAACGTTAGCAAATCTAACACCATGGAGAGACACTGCACCATTCTGACCTAAGAGGCCAGCATGTAGACCTTAACATCTGCTAAAATGGAGCAAAGACATAATCCATCAAACTCCAGAGTTCTGGGAAAGTCCCTAAATGTACTAACTTTGCTTTTTAGCTTCTGTAGTTCCAATTCTCAGGCTGACTGCCCTTGCTAACTGAGGTATGTCAACCCAGAATGTGGTTTTTGTGCTTAAAAGCTCAACCTGAGAAGGGTTCAGGACAGCACTTGAGTTTCAAACACCCAGGGTAGTGGCCAGCCAGCTAATAAAAACTTTCTATTGGATTGAATCAGTGTCCCAGTGGCCTTCTTTGGTGGATCCCTCATAAAACTATGTAGATCAGTCTGGCCTTGAACTCACATATATCTATCTGCCCATCTACTCCTCCTGAGTGCTGGGAATAAAGATGTGTGCTATCATGCCAGGCCTGAAAAAAAACATTTGTTTGTTGTTTTTTTATTTTTGAGATTAAGTCCCCACACAGCTCTGACTTGCCTCACACAGTGTATCCATAGATGACCTTGCACTTCTGATTCTCCTTTTCTGCTTCCCAGGAACTTGTTTGTTCTTTTGAGGCAGGGTTTCAGTGTAAAGTTCAGGTTGGTGCCAGATGTGTAGTTTTCTTGGGTCAGCCTCCCAAGTGATGGGCTTCTCAGCATGTGCCATCACACTCTGTTCCTGGAGGAGCTAGGCAAGCTAGAGACTCACCACAATAGGAATGCAAAGCTTCTTCTCCGCTTGTGCTTCTTCCTGTGCCTTGGCTAATGTCCAGACTCATCCTCTTAGGACTATGTGTCATTAAACATTCTTTTCTTCCCCCTGGAATACTCAACCAGAAACTTCTCATGCACATTAAAACATGCTCAGGACTTCTTCATACATGTCCCTCCCTCTCTTAATCGTCCGTCTTCTAGATATGACATGCTTTACATAATTTACTTCTCTGCAGCCAAACATTTTAAAGAGTCATTCAAGAATATCAATCATCTCATCCAGCAATCCAACTTTCGTGATTAATCCCAGAGCATTAAAACTGAGATCAAACCACAGGAGCTGAGGGGATGGTTCAGTTGAAACCCCAACATCCACATTTAAAAAAAACCAAAAAAACCAAAATAAAACAGGAATCTGCAAGGCCAAGTACGGTGGTGCATATCTTTAATCCTGGCAGAAACAGGCAGATCTCTGAGAGCTGAAGGGCGGAGAGTAGTCTACATAGTGAGGTCTAGGACCTCCAGGACTATGTAGAGAGACTTGATCTCAAAAAAACAAAACAAAACAAAAAAAACCCAAACAAACAAAACTAAGAATGTGTGTGTGTGTGTGTGTGTGTGTGTGTGTGTGATCTCAGGCTGGGCAGATGGAGACTGGAGGATCTCCAGAGCTCATTGGCCAGCAAGTTTTGCCCAACCGGTTAGCTTTAGGCTTAGTGAGAAACCCTGTCTCAAAATAAGATGGTAAACAGTAGAGGAAGACACCTGATGTCAACCTCTGGTGTATACACACACACACACACACACACACACACACACACCCCTGAACTCATATGGTAGTAATACTCCTATGTTTGTTACATTGCTATTTATGATACTTAAGAGTAGAAACAACCGGGGAAGAAGAAAGGCGGAGCTGCCAGCCAGACTTGGAGGAAACAGGGTGTACAAGATGGAAGAAAGTGAGACACGTCTGCTCTTGGTAGTACCAATTTACTTCAAAAAATGATGACAGGCATCAAAGAGTCTCCATATGGAGTTTGCTTTTATTGTGGTGAAGTTAGCCACTGGACAAGAAACTTCCCTTGCTTTAACTGCTGACAGTGTGCTGTCCAAACTGAACAAGCAGGACGCAAAAGAAGATGACTGCCAGACTTTGCCAAGACAAGCATGACACCAGCATATCCTTTATAATCTTCATCTATGACACCGGTTCCTACATCTGTGAAGAGCTTTCTAGCCAAGCTAGAACGTGGATCTACTCTTCCATAGCACCCAGGAGGAACAGCATCTGAATATTTTCACGATGGCTTTCTTCCGTGGGTGATCGGTATTGTATAATCATAGGCACTGTACCGGCCATAGCCAGCGGTGCATGTGGACTGTGGGTTGGCATCGTGGCGTGCTCCGAGAGCCCAGAGCCGCAGGAAGGGCAGTGAAGCGCCATCCTCTGCCTGAGTCACCTGCTGACAAAGTTAGCAGAAATCTTCTGAGCAGGGCGTGGCGGCGAGCGAACTCCTTCACCCTTTCATCTGAGGATGGATCAGCTGGTCAGTTTTGTCTCATGACTGTGATAAAATCCCTGACAGAAACAGCGGAAGGAAGGAGGGGTTTATTGCGGCGGTTTAAGGATGCGGTCCATCACGGTTTAAGGGTGTGGTCCATTTTGGTGGGACGCAGCAGGAGGGTGAAGCAGTGCCCATGTTCCATCCTCAGCCAGGAAGCAGAGCAAGATGAAGGCCGGTGCTCAGCTCGCTTTCTCCTTTTCTTTTGTCCCAAGACCCCAACCGTTGTGATGGGTATTCTCACATTCAGACTGGTTCTTCTCTGTCCACTCAAACCTTTCTGGAAACACCCTCATAGGCACACCCAGATGTGCATTTCTGCAGTGAGTCTAATTCCAGACAACCTGGGGATTAACCATCGCTGATGTTTGCATGTTGAGGATTCACCGAAGGCCAGCGAATTAAAGGCTGGGTTCCCAGGATGGAGCTTCTAGAAGGTGCTGTGGATGTTTAGAAGGAAGAGCCTTGTCAACGTCCTTAAGTATTAGGGTGGGGGCCCTAATGGGAATCTCCGTCATGAATAAGCCCATGCCATGCTTGATTCCTGGCCATGACATGACCTGCATGTTCTGTCACACATACTCACTGCCATTACCACACTGAACTCCAACTAAAGGCCCAAAGCAGTGGGTTGCCTGATCAGAACTAGGATCTTTAAACCCATGAGCCAAAATAAATCTTTTCTCAGGAGGCAGAGGCAGGCAGATCTCTGTGAGTTCAAGGCCAGTCTGGTCTGCAAAGTGAGTTCCAGGACAATCAGGGCTGTTACACAGAGAAACCCTGTCTTGAAAAACAAACAAAAACAAACAAACAAAGAGACAAATAAGCCTTTTCTCTTTGTAAGTGGATTGTCTAGAGTATTTTGTTAGGCTCATGGAAAATGGATTAATATGCTATGCGCTGTGTATGTGGACAATAAGACCCTCTGATCCCTCTGGCTCCTATGAGACACAGAATGAAGACTGGGAAAGCCAGGCCATCTGGAATTCTCCTCAGGTAGGAAATTTATCTTACATTTGGATCACAGTTGCCAAGATGGGACTGGGCAAATTGTCAGGTCCATAAGAAACTCAGGACCAGTGGCTCTCGGTGTGTGCCTATTAGCACACCAAAGCACATCCTGGCCTCAGGGTTCTGGCTCCTCTCACCCCACCCCCTACCCTAAACTTACATATATTCCTATATAACTGCCATTTCAGCCTGGCTCCCTCTTGGTCCTCCTCTCCTGCCCCCCTCCCCCCACCCTCCACCCTGCCCTCCTCCTCTCATGACCAAGTCCGCTCTGCCTGCCCTGACTAGTCTACTACTTTCTCTCTCTGTTCTGGATTCTTCAGATGACTCTCTCGCACATCTACAGTAAAAACCTTCTCAACCATAAAAAAAAAAAGAGTAGAAACAATCTAAATAATGTTTGGTTGTTTCTAACAAACAGATAAATGGATAAAGATAATGTTGTCCATGACCACGCATGGTGGCACATGTTTGGAATCCTAGCCCTGTGGAGGCTAAGGCAGGGCGTCGTCTCTAATTCAAGGCCAAACTGGGTTATGAAAGGAGACCCTATTTCAAAAAATGTGGTGCATATGTATAATAAAATACTATTCAGACTTAGAAGAAAACAAAATCCTGCAATCTGTAACAGTATAGATGACCTCTGAAGGGCATCATATTAAGTTACATGAGCCATTGACAAATAGAGAAATGCTGTATGAATCCACTTAGATTAATTATCTAAAATAGTCAAACTTAATGTTCTTTAGCTTTCTATTCTTATTAATAAGTACGTGAAATAATCTATGTATGATGAGAAAATAGTTATTTGGGCAGCTAGTTGGAGAGGTTTCAACCTGTCCTCAGTTGGCCCTGTGGCTTTAGTCCTGTCGAGAGCATATCATAGAAGAAGCACTACAGAGAAAGAGAGCAAAAGCCATTGACTTTATGAGCAAGAGGCATGCAAAAGAGGAAGATGAAAAGTCTAGAGCCCCAATATCACTTTCAAAGGCATGAGACCAAAGACAGACCTCCCTTCTAAGGGCCTTTGGGGGCACTTATCCAAACCGTAACACTGAATTACTCATGATATATAACTACTAGCTATCTACTATACAGCCTTATGTCTATAGATATCAACATCATATTATAAACACAACAAAATTGTTCACACCTGTTAATTCCAGTGTTTGGGAAGCTAAGGCAGGCAGATTGTTGTGAGTTGCAGACCAGTTTGAGGTGCAGTCCGAGACCCTATCTCAAATGACCAAACAAAACAAAACAAAACAAAAATAAATAGTTAAATAAACAAAAGATATACTGTGTACTTAAAATCTATTAAGAGAGTAGAACCAGTGGTAAGTGCTTACCAACATGAAAATAAAAATAGAGAAAATCTAAAGAGCTATTAAATATATATAGTAGGTTAATATTTTGCTTACAGGATGGGAAATTAGCACAGCCATTTAGGAGTACAATTTGGTAGGACATATTAAAATGTAGAAAGTACAAGTAGGAGCAGGCATTCCTTGGGAAACTCTCAGGTCATGCTGGCCAGGGAAGCAGGTAGGCTAACTGCAGATCTTCACCTAGCCTTTCCTTCCCCCAAGTCCACTCTCGCAGTTTCACTTTCACTCTCCCAGCTCTATAGCAGACCACCTGCTGTGGCCTCCCCTTTCTCTCTGCTCCCGTCTCCAGAAAACATTCTCTGGAAACCCACAAGCCAAGCCTGCCAGTAAAGCAAGTAGGCCAGTAAAGCAGGTAGGTGAACTTCAAATCTCCACTTTCCCTCCTCTCTCCCTATCCAGGCCCCTAGTCCCACCTCCAGCTCTGTAGCAGACTACCTGTTGTGACCTCTCCTCAATCTCTGACTCTATTCCCAGTGGACTAAGCAGATCCTGGTGGAACACCCTGCTTTCCTCCTTCCTGTGAAAATGCTTAGCCCTCCCCTCCTAGCATATCCTGATTCCTAATTATTATTTGAAGGGAGATTCTAGACAGGGCTTCTCTGAGTAGCCCTGGCTGCCCTAGAACTTGCTTTGTAGACCAGGGTGGCCTTGAACTTTCAGAGTTCTGCCTGCTCTGCTGGGATTAAAAGCATGTGCCACCAACACTGGCTCCATCCTGTTTGCTAAGTCTCAGCTCCTAATACCTGGAAACACATTTAACCAGAAACCCCAATGGCTGTATCTATCATGATCTCCGAAGAATTTCCTCCCAGACAACACACAGCCATCACACTTGCCTAAGAACTAGAGATTACAACAAACCCAAGGAATAAAACATCCACCCAACAAAAATAAGACCAGATATCAGTACTTAAAATTACAATTTCCCCAAACCCTAGCCATGTGCCTAGATGTCATGGTAAAAACATATCAGTAACAGCCAAATGCATCCACTAGAGCCTAGCCACCCTACCACAGCAGGTCCTGAGTGTTGTAACATAGTTGAAGCATAAGACAAAGACCTTAAAATAGCCTTTATGAATATATTAGAGGTATTTGTGGTGGTTTGAATAAAAATGGCCACAATAGGCCCATAAGGAGTGCACTATTAGGAGGTGTGGCTTTGTTGGAGTAAGTGTGGCCTTGTTGGAGGTAGTGTGTCACTGGGGTCAGGCTTTGAGGTCTCAGAAGCTCAAGCAGGCCTAGTAAGTCAGTCCTTTCCTCCTGCCTTCCAATCCAGATGTCTCAGCTATCTCTCTAGCATCATGTCTGTCTTTGTATATACAAATGATAAACAGACTGAAAAGAAATCAAGGAAATGGTACATTTCACAATACCCTCAAATATTATAAAATATCTTAGTATAACTATCACCAAGCAAGTATAAGACTTGTATGATAAAAACATTAAGACACTGAAGAAAGAATTGAAAAAAGGTATCAGAAGATGAAAAGATTTCCCATGTTCATGAATTGGTATAATTAATAAAGTAAAAATGGCCATCCTACCAAAAGCAATCTATACTCATCTATTGCTGGGGAGTAAAATCTTGTACAGCTACTACAGAAATCAGTGTGGCAGTTCCTCAGGAAGATGGTAATGAATTTACCTCAAGATTCAGCTATACCACTTTTGGACATATACCCAAAGGATACTTCATTTCACCACAGAGGCTCCTGCTCAATCATGTTAGTTGGTGCTCTATTCATAATAGCCAGAAATTAGAAACAACCTAGATGTTGCTGTAGAATGATCCTTTTGTACACTGTGAAGATGTGTTGCTCTCATTGTTAATAAAAAGCTGACTGGCTGATAGCTAGGCAGGATTTTCAGGAAAGAGCAGATACTGGGAAGAAGAAAGGTGGAGACAGGGAGTCACCAGCCAGATGCAAAGGAAGCAGGATGTGTAGAAAATGAGGTAACAAGGTACCAGGCACGTGCATGTGGTAGAACTTAGATAAGAAATATGGGTTAATTTATGTTTTATTTTATAATTAAATTTTACATATCAGCCACAGATTCCCCTGTCCTCCCTCTTCTCCCCCCAAGTCTCCTCCCCAATCCTCCCCCCTTTCCCACCTCCTCCAAGGCAAGGTCTCCCCCTGGGGAGTCAGCCACCCTGGTAGATTCAGTTGAGACAAGTCCAGTCCCTTCCTCCCTACACCAAGGCTGAGCAAAATGTCTCAGCATAGGCCCTAGGTTCCAGAAAGTCAGCTCATGCACTAAGGACAGGTCCTGGTCCCACTGCCTGGGGGCCTCCTAAACAGTTCAAGCTCATCAACTGTCTCACTTATCCAGAGGGCCTGGTCCAGTTCCATGGGGGCTCCTCAAGCTATTGGTTCACAATACATGTGTTTCCACTAGTTTGGCTATTTGTCCCTGTTCTTTTTCCAATCATGGTCTCAATATGTCTTGCTCATATAATCCCTCCTCTCTCTCCCGATTGGACTCCTGGAGCTCCACCTGGGGCTTGGCCATGGATCTCTGCATCTGCTTCCATCAGTCACTGGATGATAGCTCTATTATGACAGTTAGGGTGTTCGGCCATCAGATCACCAGAGTAGATCGCCTCCGGTTTTCTCTCGACCATTGCCAGTAGTCTATTGTGGAGGTATCTTGCTGGATTTCTGGGGACCTCTCTAACACTCTGCTTCTTCCTATTCCCATGGGGTCTTCATTTATCATGGTATCTCTTTCCTTGTTCTCCCACTCTGTTCCTGATCCAGCTGGGACCTCCTGCTCCCCTAAGCTCTCTTTCCCCTGACCCGTGCCCTCCATTATCCCCCCCATGTCCAGATTGCTCATGTAGATCTCATCCATTTCTCTGTTGTTGGGCAATCCCTGTGTCTTTCTTAGGGTCCTCTTTACTAGGTAGCCTCCCTGGAGTTGTGAGTTGCAGTCTGGTTATCCTTTGCTTTACATCTAGTATCCACTTATGAGAGAGTAAATACCATGTTTGTCTTTTTGAGTCTGGGTTACCTCACTCAGGATGATTTTTTCTAGTTCCATCCATTTGCCTGCAAACCTCATGATGTCATTGTTTTCCTCTTCTGAGTAGTACTCCATTCTGTATATGTACCACATTTTTTTTTTTTTTGGTTTTTCGAGACAGGGTTTCTCTGTGTAGCTTTGCGCCTTTCCTGAAACTCACTTGGTAGCCCAGGCTGGCCTCGAACTCACAGAGATCCGCCTGGCTCTGCCTCCCGAGTGCTGGGATTAAAGGCGTGCGCCACCACCGCCCGGCATATGTACCACATTTTATTTATCCATTCTTCAGTTGAAGGGCATCTAGGTTGTTTCCAGGTTCTGGCTATTACAAATAATGCTGCTATGAACATAGTTGAGCATGTGTCCTTGTGGTATGTTTGAGCATTCCTTGGGAATATGCCCAAGAGTGGTATAGCTGGGTCTTGAGGGAGATTGATTTCCAATTTTCTAAGAAAGCGCCATATTGATTTTCAAAGTAACTGTACAAATTTGCATTCCCACCAACAGTGGAGGAGTGTTCCTCTTGCTCCACATCCTCTCCAGCAAAAGCTGTCTTCAGTGTTTTTGATCTTAGTCATTCTGACGGGTGTAAGATGGTGTCTCAGAGTCGTTTTGATTTGCATTTCCATGATGACTAAGGATATTGAGCAATTCCTTAAATGTCTTTCAGCCATTTGAGATTCTTCTGTTGAGAATGCTCTGTTTAGCTCTGTAGCCTATTTTTTAATTGGACTGTTGAGTATTTTGATGTCTAATTTCTTGAGTTCTTTATATATTCTGGATATCAGCCCTCTGTCAGATGTGGGGTTGGTGAAGATCTTTTCCCATTCTGTAGGCTGTTGTTTTGTCTTGTTGACTGTGTCCTTTGCCCTACAAAAGCTTCTCAGTTTCAAAAGGTCCCATTTATTAATTGTTGCTCTCAGTGTCTGTGCTACTGGTGTTATATTTAGGAAGTGATCTCCAGTGCCAATGCAGTCAAGACTACTTCCTACTTTCTATTCTATCAGGTTCAGAGTAACTGAATTTATGTTGAGGTCTTTTATCCACTTGGACTTAAGTTTTGTGCACTGTGACAGATACAGATCTATTTGCAATCTTCTGCATGTTGATATCCATTTATGCCAGCACCATTTGTTGAAGATGCTTTCTTTTTTCCATTGTACAGTTTTGGCTTCTTTGTCAAAAATTATATGTCCATATGTATGCAGATTAATGTCAGGGTCTTCAATTTGAATCCATTGGTCCACATGTTGGTTTTTATGCCAGTACCAAGCTGTTTTTATTACTGTAGCACTATAGTAGAGCTTGAAGCCAGGGATCGTGATGCCTCCAGAGGTTGTTTTATTGTACAGGATTCTTTTAACTATCCTGGGTTTTTTGTTTTTCCATATGAAGTTGAGAATTGTTCTTTCCAGGTCTGTGAAGAATTGTTTTGGGATTATGATGGGGATTGCATTGAATCTGTAGATTGCTTTTGGTAAGACTGCCGTTTTTACTATGTTAATCCTACCTATCCATGAGCATGGGAGATCTTTCCATTTTCTGACATCTTCTTCCATTTCTTTTTTCAGGGACTTAAAGTTCTTGTCATACAGGTCCTTCACTTGCTTAGTTAGAGTTACCCCAAGGTATTTTATATCGTTTGTGGCTATTGTAAAGGGTGATGTATCTCTGATTTCCTTCTCAGTCTGTTTGTCATTTGTATATAAGAGGGCTACTGATTTTTTTGAGTTAATCTTGTATTCTGCTACATTGCTGAAGGTGTTTATAAGATGTATGAGTTCCTTAGCCGAATTTTTTGGGTCACTTATGTATACTATCATGTCATCTGCAAATAGTGAAAGCTTGACTTCTTCCCTTCCAATTTGTATCCCCTTAATCTCCTTATGTTGTCTTATTGCTCTGGCTAGAACTTCAAGTACTATATTGCATAAGTATGGGGAGAGCAGACAGCCTTGTCTTGTTCCTGATTTTAGTGGAATTGCTTTGAGTTTCTCTCCATTTATTTTGATGTTAGCTGTTGGCTTGCTGTTTAGGTATGTTCCCTGTACTACTGATCTCTCCAAGACCTTTATCATGAAGGGGTGTTGGATCTTGTCAAATGCTTTTTCAGCATCTAGTGAGATGATCATGTGGTTTTTTTTTTCTTTCAGTTTGTTTATATGGTGTATTTCATTGACAGACTTTCGTATGTTGAAACACCCTTGCATCCCTGGGATGAAGCCTACTTGATCATGGTAGATAATTGTTTTGATGTGTTCTTGGAGTCTGTTTGCCAGTATTTTATTGAGTATTTTTGCATCAGTGTTCATGAGGGAGATCGGTCTGTAGTTCTCTTTCTTTGTTGCATCTTTGTTTGGCTTGGGAATCAGGGTAATTGTAGCCTCATAAAAGGAGTTTGGTAACGTTCCTTCTGTTTCTATTGTGTGGAACAATTTAAACAGTATTGGTATTATCTCTTCTTTGAAGATCTGGTAGAATTCTGTGTTGAATCCATCTGGTCCTGGGCTTTTTTTGGTTGGGAAACTTTTAATGACTGCTTCTATTTCCTTAGGGGTTATTGGTCTATTTAAATAGTTTATCTGGTCTTGATTTAACTTAGGTATGTGGTACCTATCCAGAAAATTATGCATTTCTTTTAGATTTTCCAGTTTTGTGGAGTAGAGGTTTTCGAAGTATGACCTGATGATTCTCTGGATTTCCTCAATGTTAGTTGTTATGTCTCCTTTTTCACTTCTGATTTTTTTTTTTTTTTTGGTTTTTCGAGACAGGGTTTCTCTGTGTAGCTTTGCGCCTTTCCTGGAACTCACTTGGTAGCCCAGGCCGGCCTTGAACTCACAGAGATTCGCCTGCCTCTGTCTCCCGAGTGCTGGGATTAAAGGCCACCACCGCCCGGCCTCACTTCTGATTTTGCTAATTTGGATGCTCTCTCTCTCTGTCTTTTGTTTAGTTTGGCTAAGGGCTTGTCTATCTTGTTTATTTTCTCAAAGAACCAAGTCTTTGTTTCATTGATTCTTTGTATTGTTCTCTTTGTTTCTATTTTATTGATTTCAGTTCTCAATTTTATTATTTCCTGGCATCTATTCCTCCTGGGTGACTTTGCTTCTTCTTGTTCTAGATCATTCAGGTGTGCTGTTAAGTCACTAGTGTGAGATTTCTCCAACTTCTTTATGTGGGTGTTTAGTGCTATGAATTTTCCTCTTAGCACTGCTTTCATAGTGTCCCATAAATTTGGATATGTGGTGTATTCATTTTCATTGATCTCTAGGAAGTCTTTAATTTCTTTCTTTATTTCTTCCTTGATACATTGGTGAATCAGTTGAGCATTATTAAGTTTCCATGAGAATGTAGGCTTTCTGTAATTTTTGTTGTTGTTGAAGTCTAACTTTAAATCATGGTGGTCTGATAGAACACAGGAGGTTATTCCAATATTTTTGTATCTGTTGAGATTTGCTTTGTGATCAAGTATGTGGTTGATTTTAGAGAAGGTTCCATGGAGTGCTGAGAAGAAGGTATATTCTTTTTTATTAGGATGGATGTTCTGTAGATATCGATTAAGTCCATTTGAGTCATAACATCATTTAAGTCCTTTATTTCTCTGTTAAGTTTTGATTGGCAGATCTGTCCAGTGGTGAGAGTGGGGTGTTGAGGTCTCCCACTATTAATGTGTTGGGTTTTTATATGTGATTTAAGCTTTAGTAATGTTTCTTTTATATATGTGGGTGCCCTTGTGTTTGGGGCATAAATGTTCAGAATTGAAACTTCATCTTGGTGGATCTTTCCTGTGGTGAGTATGTAATGTCCTTCTTGATCTCTTTTGATTGATTTTAGTTTGAAGTCTATTTTGCTGGATATTAGGATGGCTACACCAGCTTGCTTCTTAAGACCATTTGACTGGAAAGACTTATCCCAGCCTTTTATTCTTAGGTAGTGTCTATCTTTGAATTTGAGGTGTGTTTCTTGTATGCAACATAAAGATGGGTCCTGCTTTCATACCCATTCTGTTAGCCTGTGTCTTTTATAGGTGAATTAAGTCCATTGATATTAAGGGATATTAATGACCAGTGATTGTTAATTCCTGTTATCTTTTGGTGGTAGTGTGTGTATATTACCCTTCTTTGGGGTATAGTGCTGTGGTGTTATCTATCGCCTGTGTTTTCATGGGTGTATCTGACTTCCTTGGGTTGGAATTTTCTTTCTAGTGCTTTCTGTAGGGCTGGGTTTGTGGATAAGTATTGTTTAAATCTGGCTTTGTCTTGAAATGTCTTGTTCACTCCGTCTATGATGATTGAAAGTTTTGCTGGGTATATTAGTCTAGGCTGGCATCCATGGTCTCTTAGTGTCTGCATTACATCTGTCCATGTTCTTCTGGCTTTCAAAGTCTCCATTGAGAAGTCGGGTGTTATTCTGATGGGTTTGCCTTTATAAGTCACTTGGCCTTTTTCCTTTGCTGCTCTTAATATTCTTTCTTTATTCTGTATGTTTAGTTGTTTAATTATTATGTGGCGAGGGGACTTTTTTTTGGGTTCTAGTCTGTTTGGTGTTCTATAGGCTTCTTGTATCTTCATAGGCATTTCCTTAAGTTGGGAAAGTTTTCTTCTATGATCTTGTTGAATATATTTTCTGTGCCTTTGAGTTGGTATTCTTCTTCTTCCTCTATCCCTATTATTCTTAGGTTTGGTCTTTTCATAGTGTCCCAGATTTCTTGGACATTTTGTGTTATGACTTTTTTGGCTTTGGTATTTTCTTTGACTGATGAATCCATTTCCTCTATTGTATCCTCTACGCCAGAGAGCCTCTCTTCCATCTCTTGTATTCTGTTGGTTATGATTACATCTGTGTTTCCTGTTTGTTTATTCAGATTTTCTATTTCCAGCATTGCCTCTGTTTGTGTCTTCTTCATTGTTTCTATTTCCCTTTTCATGTCTTGAACAGTTTCCCTCACCTGTTTCATTGCCTTTTCCTGGTTTTCTTTAAAGGATTTATTGCTTTCTTCCAATTTTTTATTTGTCTTTCCCTCTATTTCTTTACAGATTTCTTCCCATTTTTTGATTGACTTTTTCTCAATTTCTTTATTGATTTCCTCCATTTTCCTCAATTTCCTTTTTCATTTTTTCTTGAAAGGCCTCTAGTATCTTCATGATGCTATTCTTAAGGTTGCTTTCTTCTGCTTCTTCTACCTTGCGATGTTCAGGTCTTGCTGTTGGAGGAAGGCTAGGTTCTGGTGATGCTGTATTGCTCTTTATGTTGTTGTATGTACTTCTTCCTTGATGTCTGCCCATCTCCTCGTGGATTCATTCTTGGTCTTATCAGGGCTCTTGGTTCAGTCAGAGCTGACAGATTCTGTGTTTCAGGAAGCCTCTCTTGGTCCAATGAGAGGTGGCAGATTCTACTTCTCAGAAAGCCACTCTTGGTCTAATGAGGGATGGCAGATTCCCTGTCTCCTGAGGCTACTATTGGTCCCATGACAGCTCTTTGTCCAATGGGAGCTCTCTCTCTAGGCCCAATGAGAGCTCTCTCTCTGGGCCGGATGAGAGCTGGGGATTGGTTTCCAAGCCTCAGGAACTGGTGGGGTCTCAGGTGGATGGGTGTGGGGGCAGGGCATGTAGATTGCAGGGCCTGCTGGAGGGTCTTGGAGAAGGGGAACCTTCCCACAGGAGCCCTGCCAGCTGACCAGCAATGGGGACTGAGTTGGGTGACTGTTCCCCAGGAAAGGCTGGGGCCCAGGAATGGGTCCTAGGGGCAGGCCCCCCTGGGTATGAACAGAGTCACTCACCTCTGGGCCAGTTCTGGGTTAATTTAAGTTGTAAGAACTAACTAGTAAGAATCCTAAGTTGTCAGCTGAACATTTATAATTAATATTAAGTCTCTGTGTGCTTATTTAGGAGCTGGCCAGCAGTCCCAATGAAAAACTACATCTACAAGATGTTCCTCAATACATAGAAGAGTATTACTCAGCAGTTGAAAAAAAATCAGATAATGAAATTCACAGGCAAATGGATGGAACTAGAAATATTCATGCTGAATGAGGTAACCCAGACTCAGAAAGAAAAATGTTGGTTTTTAGCGGCATTCTTATCCTGCGAGGAAAAGTCATGAAACACGACAGAATCCACTAACAAGAGTTTTATTAAGATGAGGAGAGAAGGATAGATGTGATCAGTCCTGCTGAAAGGAAACCTGTGTGAAGGGGTGGGGGAACATGGGGGCCGGCTTTTAAAGGCCAAGCAGCACCTGCGCACAAAGGCCCATGTGGCTAATCCACGCATGCACATAGATAACGTGGTTGCACCACATGCTTTATGCAACCACATAGCCACAGGATCATGGATCACACAGGACGTATGACCCAAAAATGACTAGGTGGAAATGACTAAGTGTCTCGTCAGGCATGCGTGACTATGGAGGCATGGTGGGAATTCCTATCATCCCAGACTCTTTGTTTTTATAAAAGATGGCAGATAAGTGGGTATAGGGCATCATTTCTTTCAAAAACTGCTTCAAGCTGACTTGGTGGGCATCGGTTGGCTTTTGGGGGGAATAACGAGGGGAGCTTCTGAAGTCCTGGGATGATGAGCTGTCTGTCGTCCATTTCCCTGGAGTTGTCCATCCTTCATGGCCAGGAACCTTTTGTCTGACAGGATACTGGTGACATAGAAAAAACTTAGAGAGAAAGAATCATTATTATTTTATTTTCTTTGGAGTATTCCCAGACCAGGGGAGTTGGCACTTATCTGAGGTAGATCCAGCCTGTCCAGATGGATTTAAGCTGGTTTCTGCAGCTCAGGAAAAATTTTGAACACGTTAAGAAGCAGCCATGAGAAAAGTAGTGATTATTGTGGTGTTTAGTACTCTGCTTAATTTTTACCTGAGACAAGCTTTATCAGAGGTAGTTTATTTAAGGCACCTGTTTCCTTTATTAGTTTAGTACACAGGAAACACAGGTGATCAACTGCTGAGCATTTAACAGTCATAGACTGTTATATTACAGTCTATTTTTGCAGAACCCAGACACTTTTGGGTCTGGGAGTCTAAATACCTTTTCATTATAACTGGTATTTTGTTGTTGTTTTATCCTTACCGCCTGGATATTTTTGATGGTTCTTTTGCCTCTGGCTCTGTGTGGCTCTAATTAGGAAAGGAAGAGCTTATGGGGTGATACCTCATTTGTCTGGAATTGGTTACTAGGCAGTGGATCCTGATGTCCTCTGGAGCTCGAGAGCACAGGGCCCTGTCTGTGTTGCTATATATGAAGAGAGATTTTTCTGGGAAGAAAGTGAGATAAAAGGTTTTAAATGAGACAGATGGACCCAGTGGGGAAAGCCCTCAAGTTTAGCAGCTGTAGGGGTCACAAGAATTACCTTGAAGAGTCCCTGCCACTTAGCAGAAAAGGGTGAAGGGTGCTGGCCTGGAGGGGAAAGAAGAACCTGATCCCCATTGTGGATTGGAGGTGGGCAAGGATTGTCACATGGCTGAGGTAAGGAATGGCCTGCGAAGTTCCACAGGATAGTCCTTAGGTGACATAGCAGGGGAGTTAACAGCCTGTCTGGAATGGTTGAAGGGTTGGATAGAAGACCTGGTGTTAGAACTGGCCTTCCATACATTAGTTCAAATGGAGAAATTGAAAGAGGCTTTTTAGGCAGAGCCCTGATCCTGAAAATAGCTAGAGGCAATAGTCTTACCCAGTCGAGGTGAAGTTCCTGTGACATCTTAGTAAGAATAGTTTTTAAAGATCGGTTGGTACTCTCCACCTTTCCTGAGGATTGAGGACAGTATGGGATATGAAAATGCC